>VWZK01004837.1:19554-84661 GCA_013396935.1 Baryphthengus martii
TGAATTTACTCCCTCTGCCCTCCAAGGTCCATTTATACAATTTTCCCAGCAGGCACTAAGTGTGATCCTCTGGAGAGCTTCTTAAAGGGAGTGGTAGGGACAGGAGGAACCTCAGTCGTGGAAATTGAAGCTGTAGATCTCCAGCAGTTTCAGTAACATCATCAGTTTTTCCTCTGCAGCCTGAGATGCAATTTGTATGCACATACCTGACCTGCATTATTTCACTGGGTGCATCCTCACAGTTCCATGAAAAGCCTAAACTTTCTAGAAAGGTAATGATGGCTAGTATTTCTTCTTCAGAAAAAATAACATTTTCATTGGGTTTTGGCTACTCAAAACGTTTTGAGAAAATTAGTAGGTATATATACAACACAGCTATGTCAAAAGAATGCTAAAAGCACATGCTACATAAAGACCATCCTTGATACTACAATATACATATGCTTTGAAAAATTCAGTCAACTCTGAGGTCACGCAGGGGCTCTATTCCCTGAGTAGTAATTGGTGGGCGATTGGTAAAACAGATGAAGCAATTCAGTAGCACCAGTAAACTTTCTATTAACTACTGATGAATTGGAAACTTGATTTCAGTTAGGGCAAGTAACCTAAAACATCCTGGTTTTCAGCATTTATGTCAACTAGACACAACAGCTTTTCCTTTGTCTCGATCATTAACCAGACAGGTAAGACTGTTCTTCAAGAAGTGTGATACGTTGATTTCCTACTGACTGAAACAGAGGCGATGGTAATCACATCCATTCTAGCTATCATCATGATAGGCACAGTTGTTCCTTCCTATCTCCACAGGGAAGCATAGATAGTATCCATATAGTAATAGNTTTCCTGGCCTTTCTTGATAGTGCTGTGAAATCTAAGTTAACTTTGTGTTAGCACGTGCATAAACGGCAACTTACACATGAATAGTAAGTCTGAACTGCAAATCACCCATAAGCATAGGAAAATTTTAAATAGAAGGCAGTAAGATTTAATTAAGAATAAATTAAAACATTATAGCCATTCTTTCTTACTACTTTAAGTAGAAAAGTAGTAACTGCCAACTACCAAACTGCTGAAATAATCTAATTGTTGTAGAAAACACAGAGGCTATACATTCCGTGTATAATCTCTGTGGTTTTTCTCTACCTTTTCCCCCTCNAAAACATCCTGGTTTTCAGCATTTATGTCAACTAGACACAACAGCTTTTCCTTTGTCTCGATCATTAACCAGACAGGTAAGACTATTCTTCAAGAAGTGTGATACGTTGATTTCCTACTGACTGAAACAGAGGCGATGGTAATCACATCCATTCTAGCTATCATCATGATAGGCACAGTTGTTCCTTCCTATCTCCACAGGGAAGCATAGATAGTATCCATATAGTAATAGTATCCATATAGTAATATCTCCAGTAGGTAACATGTCCCTGGTGAGCCATGAGAATACTTCAAACACAAAGTCAGGTATGAGTCTTTTGATTGTTGTTGTTCCCAGTTTCCCCTAAAACTACTTCAGGATAAAGAACCTTGATTTCACATTTATCACGCCTTTTTTAGTGTGCACTAAACATTAGATAGTCTGAGAAATTTCCTGAAATTTAATTGTCATACTGCAAATGCAAAAAACCTGTGGAAGCTGTTGCTCAGACTGTGTTTAGACATTGATCCTTATTTAAATATCTAAAATGTCTAATTATTGATCACCTTGAACTAGCTGAAGAGCAGTAGCTACATGAAAAATGAAGTAAAACTACTTTACTTCTGAACTGGAACTCCCACAGGTGACATAAATATGACTTCCAAGTAGGTTAATTTGGAATAACTTTTGTGAGGTATCCATGAACATATGCTTTTAAAATACACATAGAATATCACTATGGTTTAGTAATCTGTTCGTTGGAGTGCAGAAACCCTGTACTTTAAATCATTCTTGTCAAAAAAAGCCACAAGCTGTATGTTGCTTACAACACCAGCCAGAGTTTGTGTGTGGTTACATCAGCGAGTACATGTGCCTCAAAGCCTGGTGCAGGTTAGGTAGAAGTGTCCACCCTTAGTAGGATGAGCTCCTGAAGACACAGTCAGGAGGTGGGGGAGCACTGTCAGTGTTGACCTGTAATAAACTCTTCACATCTGACAGAACAACTGCTTTATTTCCTTTGCTCTGTAAATAAAAGAAAGGCTTATTAGCAAATAAAGGGGTGGCCTTTCACAAGAGAAACAGCCTCCATTTTATCTGTCACGGATTTCTGTTTGTCACTGCATGCCGGTACCATTGATACTTAACACTCTTTGAGCACATTAGCCTCTCTATTCCTGCCTTCGTAAATACTTTCCTTGGACGTTATGGAATTTGTCTTAGACATTGCTTCAGCCAGTTTCTCTCCAAACCGCAAACTTTTAAGAACTGAGAATGCTGGAAAAGTTCAAGCACAGTGACCCTGAGAAAAGAGTGTAGGTGGGAGGAAGAAGGTCTGGGCTAACCAGTAAGCCTCATTTCTTTAAAGGATACCAGAAGTAAGAAACTATCTACAGGAACATGAAAGAAAAAAATCAGTTTAATTCATTTATTTGGCTTAAATTTTGCAAGGGTCTGTACATACTAACAAGAAACACAAGCTTGTCAAACATTAACTGCATTCATTTCCTTCCCTGACAAGAGAGCAGATGTACTTATGTTCCTTGTAGGAACGTAAGGCCCAGGGGAGGTTCCATCTTGAAATATAATAAAAAAATCCTTTTGGTATCCTTTCTGATAAAACAGTGGAAACAGGCTTAATGAAACTAATGCAATATGGAGACTAAAATTAACAGCAGAACACTGAAGGACATAATTAAAAGTTTCTATTGTTAAAACTGGAGGAGACACTGGCTGAAGACCTCCTTAGTGGGAGTCATGAGGCCGGAATGGCTCCAGGATAACACCTCTGGGGAGACAGGGGCACCCTAGGCTGAGAGAAATTTGTAACAGTCTTCAAATACTCAGAGCTACAGACAAAGTGGAAAATGATAATCTCTTCCATGTCAAAGAAGAGCTTAAAAGAGTTAAGCAAGCACCCAGCAAGAGGGATGAAAGAGCTGATGCTACTTTTGCTTCTTGATGCCCCATCTCAGCCCCATTTCCTGAAACTTCTGGATAGACTTCTTGCCTTAACCTTAGAAAAAAAGGCTTATTTCACAAGTATTTGCACATCTAAGATGGAAGCATTTAATATGACGCTAGAAGCGACCAAAATCAGTTCACTTTTTAGCTTTTTGCATCTTAGCACTCCTTAAACAACTTTAATTTAGCATTATACTGTTTGTGTCTTTGGGACTCCTAATCCCGCCTCCCCAGTCATTTATGTTTATTATAGTTAACAGTAGATTTCCTTTCAAAAATTTCAGTAATTTTAACATCATCGACAAAAATACTCCTGTTACAAACGCATCATCTCTTTTTCACAGCAATCTATGAAAGTAAATACTCTTATTCTTTAAGCAGATCAGCAAAGACAGCACATGAATGAACTTTCTGAAATTCTGCCATGTTGGTGGGTGGTTAATATATGCCTACTCCATTAGTGGGCTGAAACACATCATTTTTGTCAGGTACAGCAATTGTTTATGATTCTAGCTTCAGCTATCTCCACTGATGCTTAAACTCACTGGGCTGATGACATTTAGAACATCCTAGGGAATAGCACGTCTCCCTCCATCTGCTCATTTTGACCACAAAATTAGATCAACTAAAACAGATAGCAGTAATAAAGAAATGTAAAAGTATGTTGGAAAAATATAAACAAGGCAGAAGCAGAAGTTAAATATCATTTTTCATTACAGCAACAACTGAATTTCTTCTGGTACAGACACAACAGCATAACCCTGCGCTCCTTTCTCTCAGAAAGCTATATGTCACACTTTAGAAATCTGGCTGACTTGCCCTGTACTCATACTTCTCAAGGCTGCCCACAACCCCTAATTTGGTGACAGCACTGCAATATCATTAACTAAGAGAGAATTAAGAGCTGGGAACTACCTTGACCTACGGTGGACTTCCTCCTTGTCACTGTCTCAGCAGACACTGATTACTATCAGCGTGATCTAGAGCAGCCCCCAAGTCCAGCTTCTGGCCAAACAGAGACCAGCGCGGTTGGTGGCATAGCTCTTGCCACCAGAGCTGGGAGCTGCTGTCAACTTGCATGCGGGATTATTTACTGCTGACAAGCCACCGGCAGTCATCAAATGTGTTTCATTGCTGGTTTTGGCACTCCTGCAGTCTGCTGCCTTGGTCATTTGCTACATTTAGAAGGTTTGATTGTCCTCCTGCATGGGAATAGAAACCTGGACTCCTCATTTTAGGATACTGAGGCAGCCGTGGCCTCAGTATAGAGCCAGCTACCAGGGTTTGCCAGAGCCTGGCTGCTGCTCCCCAGCACACTCAGTCTGCAGCTTGTTTCTTCACTCTCCAGAAAGTCACAGGTGCTGCTGCTTCAGCAGTTGCCAAGCACACTGGTGTTCCAAAACACTCTCTAAAACAATGGTACTACCATAAAAAGCCTGTTAATTGCACCAAGTGATCCTTCTAGGCAACATGAATAGCAACACCCCAGTGGAAAGGGGTGGGTGCGTGGGGGGTGTGTGTCTGTTAAAGCCCACCCGCAGGGTAGGAAACAAAGGTAAGGGAGAAAGACAAACCACCACTGAAAAGAAGCAATAGAACTGCAATTTCAGTATGTGTTTAGAAGCAGCAGGCACTGCAGGAACACTCATTTGATGCTAAAGATTATCAGTCCAAGGGATAAAATGAGAACTCGGTTTAAACTCTCCTACACAAGTAACAAACCTGACTCCCACTAGCCCGATGCAAGCAAAGCACTGCTGCCCCAGCCTCAACCGCTGTAGCAGCACTGTCGTGTTCAGGAGTAGATCACAGCATGCACATAGCACAGCCTTGACAGGGTGCTGGCAGTATCAGTGCCACATCACCTTCCCTCAGCCCTACTCACTTAGGAGGGCAGAGGGGTGGAGTGACAGCGCAGCTCTATGCACCGCAGAAGGATACCTGTGCCAGAACAGGAAGCCTGATGAAATCCCCTCTCTCAGGAACCCCCCCTGTCCGTTCAGGCTCAAAAATATTATCTCCATATACCTTATGAGAACAGGGAGTACTGCTTTAGTTGGAGGAGCCTTACTTAGTCCCACAAAAATATTTTAACAGCTGGGAAGCCACTTGTGTGGATCTGGAAAATCCAGTAGTCTAGTCTGAAAAATACCCCACTAATAATGAAAACAGGCACTCAAGATCAGTCAATAGCTATGGCACACCAGCATTCACCAAAAAAACCAACCAGGAAAGCCCTGGAAATTTGGTACTGGAAGGAAGCCATTACAACTAGGGAAATGCCTATCATAAAAAGCTGAACAGGATTTACACCAGTGTTTCTTAGTATGAGAAATAAAGCAGGGCATCTCTTTCTTGTTCCCCTGTCCAAGAACCATTCTAACTCCTTTATCTTAGCCTTTATCTGTGCTTTTCCCTTATTCATTCATGTCACTTCCTCTTCAGTCTAGCCTGCCATTAAGGTCAATTTGTAAACCAAAAAGATAATTAAAAGGTTTTCTTTAGTTTCAATCTCATGTTTTTCCATACATTTTGAAACCAAATTGTAATACTGTGTCCCACTACACTTTCCTGTGCATGTCTAGAGGCCCTCACTACTTGTATTTGTTGCTTCTGTGGGAGGGCTGCTACTGAGAATGATTGCCTTTCCCATGGCAGCTACTACAAAAATGGAAAAACATCTTTGGTTTCCTTTCACCAATCCCCATCTGAATACCTGAACTGTATCGCTAGTTTATACCAGATACCACCACAGCTGGATTCCAAAACTAGAAGCCTCTCACACTCAGTTGAGAGCAACTCAATTTTCCTCTATATGCTGGGAAGTATTTTAGAGGAATTTTCATTCAGGTTTTGTTATAGTCTAAGACTAGTTGCTAACCCCTATCAAGAATCCAAAACAAATCCAGATTATTTACGCTCCTGAAACCTTCTTAAGGTTTGCAGCTGCTTGTACCTTACATGGACTATTCTGAAGCACTTAGAAAATTAACAACTTTTCTGTTATCTACCTCAAATATTCCAGGAGTGTGCTACATGAATCATTTATCTTATGCCAGAGAGGGAACCTCATACTTAACTTCCAAACTATCATTTTGTTGGTCTTGCCCAATGTGGTCAACCACCTGTCCACATCCAACATATGTTGCTTTGGGATTTTGCTTTGTTTAGGTGTTTTGTTTTCCTCCATGAACTCAAATAATTCAAAAAAAATCTAAAATAAGAGAACTATGTTTAAACAGTTAATGCTTTGCTTGGCCCTGTTTATAAAGCCTAAGCAGTATTCAGAATTCTTCACTCTTTGCTTACCAACAAGCATTATGCATAAATACTTGGGTGTCTGTCTGTAATATAAAATAGTAATTAATTTGAATTACACTTGAAGTTTAACCTAAGCAAAGATCCACACACCCTATAGCAAAATAGAGGAAAAGCACCAGTGCAGATTATGCAGAGATACTGTCACAGACCTCTGACACTTTGCTAATGAGCAGCTCCAGGACTAGTGGAAAGACCACATCCAGCTCTTGCTAATCAGTTGCTAAAGTAATGATGGTTTCAATCATCTTGATGAAGTTGATGACAATGATTAAACTGGCTACTTAAGACATCTTCTTGATTAAAGTGATAATTAATCCATAAATCATGAAATTCACTCCTGTTTGGCTTCATGACATATCTTACTCAAAACTCAGGTGAGAAATTTTCCTCAAGTGACAAGTCCCTTTTCAGTTCTTCCCATTTATTTGGGAAGAGGTAGGCTTCACTCACCTAAGTAGTAAGGTATCAGGCAATCAACAAGCACTTTACTAACACCACTTCTCGTACACAGTAACAGCCCAACATTTTAGAATTCTAATAATACAAACAATAGAACTTCAATATTTGGTGTTGTGAATTTTGGGCTCTGGGCAATCTCACAGACTTCAAACATGCCGTACGTCATCAGCTTATTTTTCCATCTAGCATCTAAAAGAAATCCAACATGTACAAGTAGTGAACACTTTCCTAGTCTTCTCAAAAAGGTTACCCCACTGTGATATCTAGGGAAAAAAAAGATTACTAGTATGTTAGGGTATCTTCAGCTATTCTTTGATAGCACATATTGAAATTCTCTCTATGCACTGTTATTCCTTCCCAGTATTTGTTAAGACATTAGTAGAAGCAGTAAATCTCAGCAGAAGAGTGCTAAATCAAAGGGCTTCAAGTAATACTGGGTTTGCAATTACTTCGGGCTAATGTAGATGTGTAAAAATAGTAACTTCTTAAGGAAAGGAATTAATAGCCTAGTACAGTAATATAATTAGTGATAACTTTCTAAGAAAGATCAGTCCTAAGAAAGATCAATCCATTTAATTTATGGAAAGGAAAAGCTGTAAGTTAGAGAATTTACTTTGTATTGGCTCAGTTTACTAGGTAGGAATAAAAGGTTCATTTGATCTGAAATCAAAAGTTAAATCTGTTTTTCTAGTCTACATTCACAGTAAAATTTACCACCAACCAACCTGAAAGCACTGTTCAATTCAAACTGAAAAATCTCCCAGAGCAAAGCGTACCCTAAGTTGGTTGGGTCAAGAAGCTGTTACACCCAATGGTAAAATACAGACCATTAACAGAGTAGCAACCAAAAAAGCAGCCGGATCTCTGCAGTGCTCTGGAAAGCTCATAGAGGCAAGATCTCCCCATCTCCCAATTCCCCTGCTAGCTGCAGGGCTTGTCAGACACCTGCATTCATCTATTCCCACCAATTTCATTCATGCATTATGCACTACATTGGCTTCACATGTTCCTTACCCTACTGGTTGTAAAGACGACAACCAATGTCCATAAACTGTACTTTGCCATAAAAACTCTTCCCTACTGAATTGCCGCTATAACATCAGCCCATGGAATAGCATTGGCTCAACAATGATTTCACAAGTGATCTCAGTAGGTGAATCTCCACACCTCAACACCTTCCAGGAAGCTTCTGCTGCTCCTGTACAGACACCTCCACCCAGTGCAGCTTTCTGGCTATCAGGACCAGTGTCAGAGCCTCCAGATATCCCAAAGACTTGGCCAAAACCAGAACCACTTTTTTTTTTTGTTCTAAGGAAAGCCTTGAACAACTCGTCTGTTATCCCTGGTATAAATCACACCCTAGAATAGCAGCACTATTTTTAGAAGACTAGCACCAAACTATCATGTGTGACACAGAAAAAGAACAAGAGCATGAGATACCATAGGAAAAACACTGAGAAGGAGAACTGGAGACTTTTTATATAAGATACTATAAAGAAAGCATAGGACACATTGCAGCTGTAGGGATTTGTATTAGCTGTTGGAGAGAAGCCATATACTCCCTCCATTCCCACCACCTCAAGTTACTGCATTGGAATATTTCCTGAATGAAGGGCAAAGCAGTGGGAAAAGACTGTAATAAATGAGAGATGTTGAGGGGAGCAAGGCAGGCATGTGTATACTTGCTGTACCCAATCTGATTGCAGAACCAATACCATCATCTACCATGCCAGGCTACTGAAGACTAGTACTTAGAAGTTTATTTTCCCTAAGTTAGCACCTAAAATTACATCCCTGGAACTTTCTCTGATCCAACTTCAGGAGAAAAAGTGGAGGAAATAACTAAGCAACACTCTCAAACCGAACAATTTTTTTTTCTAGCAATGATAGTGCTTTTTTTCCTCTAGCCATTTTGATTCCTTAAAAAGAAATCAGCTCTGTTGAAAAACATCAGCTTTAAAATGGAATAATCATTCTGCTTCACCCACCATTGCGAGCCCGAGCCATTTGCCAGACTGATGAGACAGAAGGTACACCCCGGGTCAAGAACACCCAGGTACCAAACACCACAGACTTTACCTGCGAAATACTGTAACGAAATAGGTTTATCCTCAACTTTGTTTCTTCAGCTGCACTGGAGCTGAGATATTTTGCAAGTAACTAAGCACTTCACTGTGATCTGTGTGTGCATATGCTCACCAAGTCCTAGCATACCAGCAAAAAAAAAGATAATTACAATGAGGCATTCTTATTTCGCATAGTACCAATGACATTCCTATAAGCATTTTCCTAGTAGGTAATCTCAATGTTTGCCATTAGCAGTTAACAAGCTATTTTTGAAGTTAGTGAGAGGTGCTTGTTAGCATTTTCAACAGCTAGGGATCTGCAAAGAGTACAAAATAAAAGTATTTAAGTGATTCTGGGCAAGTTTTTGTTGTGCAGATGACTGCCCAAGCAAAGCAGCTTGAATTATTATGATACAGATTGTCACAGGAAATTTCTGAAGCTCATGCATGCTATAGCCTTGTTCCAGAAAGCTGCCATAATTAATGCATCTTTAACATTGACAAATGACATTCCACAAGCACATAGAATTTTAAGTAAGTATCACACATGGCTCTTAATGGGAATTTTATGAGCCACTCTCATTGCATTCTTATTTGTTATATTTTTAAGTTGCACCCTCAAAAGTTAGCATAGTTGCTCAGCGTGTAAGCTGTTTTATTGGATAGCTGGACAGTATGCCATGCCTATTGTGTCATTAGCCACCATCTAAATTCAGATGTTTCCATTCTGGAAAGCAACAGACAAGAAACTCGCAATTTACCCTTGGGTGAAGGGGAAAACAAAGGAGATAGATAGACACTATCTTACCGAGAGGTACATTCTCAAATCAATCAACCATAGCTCTGAATGGAGTGAAAGCTTTACAGTGAAGCTATAGAGCTATTGTACTCTAATACCTTAATCTCTATTCAATCTAATAAACTCACTCACTATGCCATAGAACAAATAAAAAAAAAAAGGCAAAAACATATACAGCACAAAACACAAGGGAGAGGAGAAAAAAAAAGTAACAACAACAAAAAAATATTTCCTAACACAAACATTTCCTCAGACTTAGCACATTTAAAGAAACAAGCCTCCTGCCAGAGCCATACCTCCAGCACTGCCTCCTCTCAGCAGGACAGGACCCTTCCAGCGCAGGCACACGAAAGTATGGCCACTGGTGGGGAGATAAAGGGTGTCATCAGTAGCTTCAGCTGTGGCTGTCAACCAAGTGAACAGCTTCAGGTGTGTGGATTGCCTGTGGGTGGAAGCGCTACCTTGGGCAGTGTTATACTCCCACTCAAACCTGTCCTTAGCCCTGGCAAAAGGAAAAACCTTCTTATTAGACCGATGGATTTCAGCATCAAACTCATTAAAGTGCCTGAGCCCAGAGGATGAGGTGCCTAGAAGAGCAGCTTTGAAACTAAACATTTTTTCTGCTATTTTTGTAACATCCGTGTGTTCAAAAACTCTTGGACTAACATTACTAAAGTAAGGTAGATTTCAAGCAAAAAACATGCATTCTCAAAAGCCAAGTGACAGATTCAGTCAGCCATTCTGAGCCACACAAATAATAATAATAAAAAAAACAAACAAGAAAAAGGCCACGTGTTAGCCAGGAAAGTGTGGATCTTCTGAGTGGTGGCCAGGAGTGATGCAGGAGCAGCTGGAAGAGCCTGACTGAGGCAGAGTGGAGCTGGGGAGCACTCACTGCCCTGCCAGCCCCGAGTCCTGCACCCTCTTTCCCTTGCCTGGGAGCAGGCTGGGCCTCAGCTGAGATTTAGGGTGCTTGGCACACTAGGAGTGGAGGTGGCAGTGGCAGAGAGCCTCAGCTACTCAAGGCTTTGTCCGGGCGCTACCTGGTGTCAACTAGAGAGATGTTTTTGGAGACACTCAAGCAGTCACACACTGGTCTTTGGTTTGGATGATGAATAAGCTTGGCGTGAACCACTTCAACACAAACTGCTGAGGATGCACAAGGGGAAGGGGAGGGATGTCCATGCAAGGTGCTGGGGACTGTGAGCAGGAGTGGGCCCTGTGTTCCCCATGGCTGCTCCAGCTGGGGGGCCCTGGGATGTACGAGCACCCCAGCCTGGCACCCCAGGCTGGATGTGGGCAGATGGCACTGAGATTTCGCCCTGTTCCCGTGGCCGCTGCTCGGACACCTACATCTGTTTCACTGAATTTAGATGGGAAATCATCTTGCAAAGGACTCGCACTTCTTTTTGCTGGTACTCAGAATGAAATATATCGATGCTTGTACCTCTCAGCATCTTTGCAGGGAATTGATCCTCCCTGCAAATGTGTTATTTTGGACACTTGAGCCTTTCTACCTGGTTCATTTAGCCTAAAACCACGAGGCTTCCAGGTGAGACTGAAAGGATTGACGTCAGCTGCAGAAGACTTGGGCTTTGCAGGCAGGCGCCTCTGTATGTACTGAGACACCTGAACCTTGTTGTTTCAAACTCTAGCCAACCCCTGCTGATCCTCCCACCACCGAGGCTGAATGAAGAAAGCTTTTGTCTTCAGACAGATTAGTGGTGACCCTCTTTGCAGCTTTGCTAACAAGTGAAACCTTTGCTTTAAGAGAGAGATGACTGGTGACAGCAGGAACACATCACTTCGGCAGGGAAAAACGATGGAATTCAGTAACACAATAAAACTAATTTCTGATGCTTAATATAAAAATTACACTGTTTAGCTTCACTTACACATACGGTAAATGAAAATGGGCATTTGGAGTACAAAAATCAGCCGAAATACAGATTGATTCTAAAATCAATTGGTTTTGTTATCCTCTAAAACCATGGACGAGAATTTACAGCTCCACAAAAACGGAGGCCAAACATACCGAACCAAAACATTTCCTGGGATGCTGCGTGACAGTTTTTCTAAGGTTGTTTCCTTTCCACCACGCTCAGTCTAAAAGTGGCTTCCATTTCGAGTTAAAATAATCATGGTACACATTGCACTCTTTGAAACACAATCTTTGTCATAGGCACTATGATTATTTTTCTTCTGTTTTTAGTTCTGTTTTTACCTGTGAAAAAATAAACACAGTTGAAAATAAACACCTTTCCCCCCGCTTTTTCAATGTGTTTAGGCTATGTGATTAAGTGGATATTCTCTTCAGCTGTTTGGATGAATAAACTTTTAAGTTGAAGCATTCATTTTTGTGTTCTAAAAACAGTTGGTGTATGTAGCTTTACATATATGTATTATTCAGAAGCCCCAAATCCAATTCAAGTGTTTATCAGTGATTTTATTGACAGCAGAATCAATTTTGTTGAAATCAAACAGTTGTCTTATTTCAGTGAATGGTTCAAGACTTGCAGCTGCTAAAAACGTCTCACAAGACTTACCCTACGCATCGAGAACGCTCAGACTTCATGTCCACATTAGGTGCTTTTTCATGCATATGTACAGATGAATTGTAAGATAAATGTAATTCTATGTTTCTATCAATAAAGGAAAGCATGAAATCAGGTATAACTACAAAAAAAGTTCACCTGTTTAAATGAAGCCTGATTGACTCTACTTGACAAGTGCTCAGCAAAAAGTCTAAAACATTGGATTTGTGGCTGAAAAACTGTTTAACCAATAACTCAGGCACATGATTTGCAAAGGTAATTCTTCCCTTGCAGTTATTTCAACTATCCCAGCTGGATATTCACAGTGAACAAGCCACATTTCCATCACCTTCATTCCATTTCTGAGTGCCTTTAGTGTGGGGATTTGCTCCAGGTTGCATCTGTAGCCAGTGAGCGAGTAGTGCAGGGCACTGCCTGGTCTCTCAGCTAATTAAGACAGACAGGCAAAGTGCTGCCACCCAGATCCTACTCACAAGGGTGGAAGGTTACCCAGGAGCTATAGCACATTCCTAGAGTATGGGTGTTTGCACAGTACTGTGTTCTCTTTTATTTCCTGAAGCCATCTAGAGACAGCTTCAAATCAAAATAAATGCAAAGCTACTCTACTACTTACTAGAGAAACTGAAATGAAAATCACAAATTTGGTGCCAATCTATATGGGGTTACAGAGGAGCCTTCTTTTAAGGACTGCTATTTCTAGGGTACTTTCAAAGTAACCCTTTAACTCAACCTTGTAAGAGTTTTTCCTTTTCAGCTTAGGAGGCCTCCTTTACTGCGCAACCTCATTCCTCGCCTGACAAAATGACTGAGCCTGCAGGATGTTTGCTCATAGCCTAGAGTGCTGCTGGCAATGCTGAAGGAAGGACTGGTTTACCCTGCCTTCCAGAAAGCAATACAGGGCTTGGTAAGATACCCGCAGCCCCAGCAATAGGCTATCACTGTTGCCTATGTAATAGAAATAGCCATTAGTTAAATGAAACTGAAATGAAGGGGTTAAGGAGAGAGGTAAATGCTGTCCTGAGCACTCTGAAAGTCTTTCCTGAGATACTACAAACCACTGACAATTTAAACCAGGCTATTAGTTCATATACATCACAGACTGCAAATAAATGTGCCCAAACCATGCAAAGTAACTTTAACATTGCCAGTCTGTGCAAATACTAGTGGAACTAGCTGGAAACATTTTGGTAATTAGCCCTTACCTAAGCCCCTGTTCTCTCTTCAGAGGAGACAGAGCACATCTCTTGCCTTAGCTTTGCTTACTGTTTCAAGTGGTTTTAGGTACATTGGCTCTTTGAAGAAAGAGAGGTTATTAGGAAGAAAGATAAATTGGATAAGCACGTGCATGGACAGAACTTGCCAGAATAATCCTTGTCTGCCAGAGTATCAGTTCCTCCTCTGAGGGAGAATTTTAAAGACTTTGTCTCCTGAGCTGCTTTGGAAAAAAACCCTACCATTGTCAGCTGAGATGAAAATGGAGACAGGCTGAATTTGCCTTCGCTGCTTCTCTATACAACATACAGAGAAGCAGCACAGGAAATAATATTTAAAAGATGGCTTTGTTAAATAAAACTAATAATGTGAGCGACAAGCCTGGCAGCTGATCCACGGTTAGATCTGAATGCATACTAATATTGCAGAACAAGTATGAAAACTTTTATTTGTACATATACATGATTTTGGACTGTAAGACCCAGCTCTGATCTGCAGAGTTGGAGGACCTTAGACCAGTGTCAGAACTGGAGCTGAGCGATCGTGACCACTTACTCTGGCAAAGACAGATCAGCAGTGACCAACTTTGGAAGCAGCTTCACCTTTACAATAATCAAGGATATGCAATGAAGTATAAAAAATCAGGTTAGTTGGGATCAAACCGCTTTACTACTGTTCAGAAGTCACCCTGATGGTCAGAGAGATTTCTGCTCAGATTTCTCTGCCTCAGGCAGTAGGAACTAACTGTTCAGGTCAACCCAAGAGCCACAGTCCCAAAAGGTGTAATCGGCACTGTTGGTGGCACTCCGTATAACCCAACAGCAACTGAGAATCAGTCCCACTGATTTTTAGTTCACAGTATTTCATTTTGATTTAATGAGAGGAGCCTTCACGGAAGTCAGTGCTGACACCTGCCTTTTGGTACAGTCATTAGCGGAGGAGCTGCAGACAGCCAGGCTAAGGGCAGGCCCGCTTTAGAATGAGCATTGCGGAGGTGGAAATCTGGGGTTTATTTCAGTCAGCTCAACTGCTGAGCCACCATAAATATCTTCTTCTGGGAAGCGTCCTTCTCTTCACATTAGCTGTGCTTCAGCGAAACAGCTGCCACTTGTACAATGCCACAGACTGGCCTGCAAGTTTTACGTAGTCCATGTTTTCTTTGCAAATACATTAGTTTTATATAGTTTTCCATGCAAATCCCAAATTTGCCATTGATGTGCACAGAAATCTCCAGCATTTTATGGGCAATTCAATACATGAAAGAACTAACTTAAACATGCTTCTCAGAGAATGGTTAGAATGGTTGGGGTTGGAAGGGACCTTTAAAGGTCATCTAATCCAATGCCCCTGCAATGAGCAGGGACAGCTTCAACTAGATCAGTAGAGAAACATGAAACAGATCTCACCTATACCCTATTATCGTGATGTAAATCTGAATATTTGTAATTTAGATCTGTAACATCATTTTTTTTTTTTAAAATAGCTAACATAATACGAGTATTTCAAGTAAAGATGGTTTAAAAATATCACAGAATAAACTTAACTGTTTGTTTTTTTTTTTTTGAGAAGTCTCTGCTTCTGAAATGAAACACTTAAAGGATCCCAGAATTGCAAAATCACTAAAAAACAAACTAGTGCTGATGTCCAAAGTTTCATTAACACGAGAGAGATCTGAGAACAAAAATAAAGGTAAGGCAAGTTTCTCAGATGATGTAAGCTGGCCAAACTCAAAATCCATCCCTCCTCACCCATGGAAAAAGCTGTGTCATAGCCAGGAGAAGCTCCCTACCCTCTTCTCCAGAAGTTCACAGTGTGCATCTTGTTGGGGTGGTAGGGGTAGCTATACTTCTACTAGCTGCCATTTCCCCCATCAAGAACAGTCAAAGGATCAGCTATTTTGAGGACATTCAAATTCAGCAGATGGCTCCAATCTTAGTATCAACTGGCATATTTTTGAAAAAAAAAAAAGGTCATTGAGTATTTATACCTCTTTCCTGTTTGGGGCGATACTCATTTATTCTTTCCTGGAAGAGATCAGAGATACTCTAAAGCAAATCAGTTGAACTTGAGACAGAAAGCCAAAGTGAAACCTATACTGTATTTCTGTCCTGCTTATGCTGAGGTACGCAATTGTTGCCTCGGCTCTGTATAGGAGTAAGCTGTATGTTATGAAAGAAACATCGCCTTAATGCACTGTCGAGCAAAGAAAACTCTAAGCCTGAATTCTTTAGAAAAAGTTCTTATGCATATTACTGGCATGACTTAAAAAATGGCCTCGGTCTTTCATTTCCCTTATGCTTTTCAGTAACCTTCAGTTACTACTGTTTAATTCAGAGAAGGCAAGGAATTACCGGTTTCTTTTAGATTATCAAATATTCTTTGTGTTCTTTTATATTCTTGTATTATTATTTGTATTTTGAGTTTCCAAATATTTACACAATTGAAAGCTATCATTTCATACTCCTTCAAAGCAAGATGTACACTAAAACAGTAATATTTGCCATATAACTCCTAATTTTATGAACTTTGGCATTACTTATATTACATAATTTAATGCAATGCATATTAGAGGTCTTAACCTTTGGAGACATTTCAGTATTAGGAGGCAGAAAGTCACATCTGAAGCTATAGCTCAGGACACTTCAGATGGTGACTTCTGGTCTTTGGTACTCGGAAGAAGTCAGAGGCTTCTGGTGTGAAATCTCACAGTACTTCCCAGTGTTGGGCAGGAGAATCCAAAGAGAGCAGCTGACTCAGCAGCAGTTGATACAAGCAGATATGCAGGAATGGCAGGAAACTGCCTTCCAGCACAGGCTGCGAAATATCCTACTTTAAAGAAAAGATTTCCTATTAGGTCTACCCAAAGCAGACAAATGTTAAGTGTGTACAATTTTAAACATTTCCGGCCTTAAATTTACTCAGTGGACATCCCCAGTGTCACAAATGTTAGACTGTAAAACATACTCCTGATTCTGAGGGCAAGTTGTAATTGTACGTGAATAAAGATCCTGAATTATTGCAAATCCAGTGATTTCAGTAAAACCAGAACTGGCACAGGACAGCACAGAAGTGGGCCTTGCAAAGCAAGAGCAAGGAGTAAGTGCACGAGCACGCCAATGCCCCGTCACTAGAGTGATGTGGTACAGACCACGGTTACTGTTAAGGTAAAAAGAGCTATAAATCCCATGTAGGTCTCCTCCTCGTGGTGTTCGAGAATATATATTACTAACAGCTAGAGTACAAATACAGCATGTCTATGCCACTTATATATGTTACTTTATTTACATTCTTCAGTCATGAATAAAGCCCTCTCCATTACAGCTATAAAATCTTATAGTTCTGCACAGAGAAAAAAAAAAAAGTTAAAAAAATTATACGTTGTCTTGCTTTATTATTTATCTTGGAAAAGTTTTATAAAAATAGCCTGTGGGATACTAGGAAATCATCCCTTGCCTACAGGACTGTTGACCAAAGAGGAGTCTGCTAAATCTTTTCAAGAAAGCAAGGGTCAGTGCATCCTGTCAGTGTTGTGTGATCTTTCGGTCTCTGCAGCGGACACTGAAAATTGTGCTGTAATAATAAAGAATCAAAACATAACTACCACTGTGGCATGGGACAGTACCAGCATTACAAACTGGGGAATTCCTGTCCCTTTTCCTTTCCTCATGTACTACCAACTTGGGCATTAATAAATTCAGGCAGTTTTAACTTTTTTGACAGTTTCACCAAATAAACAACTATATTGATTTTCACTATCAAGATGAAATCACATTTATCCCCTGGCGTGTGCATTGTGGATGACAACTCCACTGTGGCTTTCCCCAGTTCTGGGCTGCAGTGATGGCTTTCCACTGCCACGAATACATTCTGTGACCGTGTGTCTTGCAAGATACCACCAGGTCCTATGGCCTAAACCTTTAATTGCTATGTAATAAAAATGAACCTCCCCCTAACGCACGCTGTATTAATACATTTACTGCCATTGTAACTATTTCATTTATATGTCATTTTTGAACTTTTCTATTTAAAATACAAAAATCCTGTTTGATATGATGATTTGGAAGTGCCAAGTCTAAAAGATGGCAACTGGGTGTCAGTTGTTTTTGTGTGAGTAGACATCAAAACAAAGGGAGGAAAAATCTCGTTCTGAATTTATAGTAATAATACAATAAGAAAAATTTTTGCATCAGTTTATATTTTCAGTAAGACAAAGAACCATATTATTCTATGAATAATTTAAAAAATATAATTAATATAAAATCTTGTTCTCTTTGAAGAAATCTAATGGCCCAGTATCTGGACCACAAAAAGGAACAGAGATAGCCTTTAAGACTATATGTCAGACAATACAGATAATAGGATCATCTAATAAAATTTAAAAACCCATAAATCATAACAATCGAAAAAACTATACTAAATATTTGCTTTTTCCCAATCTGCTTGAAGATTGAGCATTTTAAATTCATGCCAAGATAATAAATCATGGTATAAGCTCATTTTTTTTCCCAAGTGAAAAACAGTTTATAGGGAAAATCCATTTTATTGAAAGGCAACTGATATTAATGCCATTTTCAAAACCAGTTTTTATTCCAGGTCTGCTCCTTCAAGCTTTAATTTTATTTACTGCAACTGGGACTCTTTGTAAGAGTTCTTCTTTGGTATTCATTTTCATAATTCCTTCTAAGAGTAAGAAATGTTCAAGTCGTGTCCAAAATTAGACTTAAGGAAGCTGGGGATTAATTGGGAAGGGGAATACAGATTTTCTCCCTACTTTTACATGAGTAGACATGAAATACCTGACTGAACATTTTGCTTCGGGAGCATATCTAGCACATGCCTGGTCATAACCACATACCTTCATCTCATTGTTTTGTTTTTGGTTTTTGTTTTGTTTTGTTTTTTTAAATTTAAACCTGAAATTTGATGAATAACATTGGAATTAGCCACATGGTGGTAAATTCGCTGCTGTTAGAGCCTCGCCAGTGATACTCGGTCCCAAGTAAAGGGCTTAGATAGACCTGACAAACCAATCTCTCAGCCAATTGACTTTGCACTGTATTCTAGTGAGGGTGTTCACACACTGAGTATGATTTTCATAAGCAAAATGAAGATAGCTCCATAAATCTGAGCAGAAATCCTTACATCCTGTAGCAGGCTACTAAGGTTTGTAATACTACATTAGACATGGAGTAGAAGAGATTTGAGATGTGATCCTCTATTAATAGAAACTGTGACTACTACATTGATTACATCAGCTGAGAGTGTGGGTAGATACCAAAAGTACTGTGAAAAGCTCCTTTTCCAGGGATGTGTTTGTTGATCTAAACATGGTCCTGCAAGAATCAGAACATTTTAGCTTTGGGTCAGGAGTGTACTCAAGAGTTTTTCAGTGGTTAACCCTATGAAATGTGCCCATACTCACCTACATTTCCTATTTCAAATGCTGGGATCATTCTACTGTTTTGGGCTTTTTTTAGGGTTATTTTGGATTGTTTCGAAGAAATTTTATATAGAAGAAAAAAAGATCAGGCTATACACCTCTCATAATTCTGCTCCACAGTATTATGCTGAAGAGGCACAGTCTTCCTCTGTTCAGTTTAGAGAAAGTTCAATTTATTTATTTAGCTGTTCTCCCAGTTTACTTGAGTGTAATGTGGCGTGTGTGAATTTTCACACCAGACTACACTTGGAACTTCATAGGTCAGATATAATTTTTAATTATGTTGCAGGAAAACGACTGAGTTCAGAGCTCTTTTAGGGGGATTACATTCTGTTTCCAAGGCTGGGAACAGATGTAGTTTTCTGAATGAACCATGTTTTGCACTGACTCGCATCTCTACTGATCCACTGAGTTGAATAGGACCACAGGGGTCAGAAGTAAAGCAAAATTTGGCCTACCATTTTGGCTGCTTCAGTACAACTTTCTTTTGCTTCCTCTACATAACTTATTATGTAAGATGCCAGACCTCAAAGAAAATGTTGGTTTCTTCACTGTGAATTAGGAAGGTCCACGGAGGAAAACAGTTGCATTAGAGTAACACACAAACAACATTAAGGCTACCTAGTTGGATGTTTTCAAACCTTTTTCTTTTCCTCTGCAAACAATGACAATTTCAATAGGATCTGAAGCAATACTCTTAACAAATAATACACTAGTCTGTCATATGGTTAATATTAATGTCTCTCTATTCAAACATGCTGAAAACTGAATAGAACAGTTAACATATAACAGTCACACATCCTTTGCTGAGTACAAGATCGCATCTCTAACATGAACTGAAGATATCCTCACCATTTCAGATCTTCATCTGTCATTCAGTTAAACATTTCATTCTGTTAAATACATCACTCTTCCCCTCGTTCTGGGTCTTTCGGGGGTGTTGCACGAACACATTCTCTCCATAAAGGCATTGCTTATGATACGGTTCTTTCTTCAACAGGAATCTTGCTGTGTGTTTCCAATATGTTGCCAGAGGTGAATTTGTGGAGTTTGGTAGGATTTGGGGGTGAGAAGGCCTTACATAGGAATAGAAAAGATTTAATTTTGAAATACCTATTTGGGCAGGATTCTGCACTTCACTGCAGAGAGACCGTCTCGAGGAAATTAATGGTGAAGAATTAATTAATTCTGATCACACTTCATAAATCATTCAATCAGAGCTTTATACAGTAGCCGTTTTTCATATTGCGGGTACTAATTACAGGGCTTATGGACAGAGGCGAGCTCACTTTGCTTGTGCCCTGAGCTGGTGGGATGTAAACGATGTGGACAGAAATGTCACACGACTGTAGGGATGCAAAACTGAGTCCCACCTAATAGACCTCATCTTTCAGAGGGTTTAGTTGGTGTGGGGTCTGGGCCATACCCACCGCAGTCAGCTTAGCTCATGCTCAGTGAGATTATGGCCAGCAGCAACATACTGCAGAAACACTCCTCGTGGTGATCCCGCCTAACTGCAACAACAAAAGCTCTGTGTCTTTCAAGAAGGGAGTCCAAACAATGCATGCTCCATCCTAGGGCACAAAGCATAGTTTGCCCTCAGTTATGTTTTTATTGAAAACACACAGCAAAGATTACAGTCATAGAAAGTTCTGTAAACAAGACAATTTCATCAACTTGATCTTAAGAAAAACAAACTAAAACCAAGCCTGCAAAAGAAACCCAATATAAGACTTGCTGAATGAAGACTGCAAATAGTAATTTTTTTCACTGCCTTAGCAGAAAAAATGACATACACCTTCAGCATTTCTTTTCCAAATTTACTTGACAGAGGTTAAAATATTGCTTTATTCTGACTCAATATACAACAGCACTGCATGACTGATTGTGCTATTTTGGGAAGTCTTGAGACTTGTGAACTGGAAAGTCTGGGGCACATTAATAAATTTAACAATTAATTTGCTGCAAAGGAATATTTTAATACATTCTGTATATACTGTAATTTATTTCTTTTAATCAATCTTCTGACATTAACCAGGGAAGGCTATTTAGCAATTACTTACTCTAGTTCATTTTCTTTTTCCCCACAAATAAGCAGATATTTTAATACTCATAAAACCAATAATGTGTGTGTCACTGAACCCAATTCGTTGCATTACTGACATATTGTGTTACAATTTATAGGGGCAGAGGGACTCAAAAGAAAGGAAATGCAAAAAAATGCTTGTAGTGTGATTGGAATACAGCAACCAGGAAAAGACATTTCTTCTCTAAGGCCTTGATCCCCTGCAGGGAGTGATTTGGTGGAAACCATCTGCTCTTACATAGCCCCTTTAAAATCAGATCTGTGCATGCTTGTGGGTCTGCCCTTACTGAACCTTCTGCAGGGTTGAATCTTTAAAGTTCACAAGCCTAAGCCATGATTAAATAAAGTGACTAGATAACTGAAAGTGGGAACAACTTAGGGCAGTGTAGACATTTATCGGCTGGATTTTTATCATTTTAGATCTCCCAGACTCTTCTCTGAACAATTCATAATAAAAAAGAGTTAAAAAAAAATACGCACTCGGAAGTGGCTGCTTGAAAGCTTGCAAATGCCTTCAAAGTATAACAGTTTAGAAATGTTGAAGGGTCAATAACGAATAACAGAGTTTAAGTTCTCACTCAAAACCAACACAACCCAAAAACCAAAACCAAACCTGTCGTAATACACACTTTTGCACTTTAGCGCTTCCTTGCTCTCCACTAAGGCAGCTCTGATAGGCAAAGCTCAGAAGATGGAGCAGCCCCGGGCTCCTGACCACTGCGTCTCTATAGACCCCAATCCCACTCCACACTTGGCCAAATCCAAAGTTTCTAAGTATTTCCATTGACTTTCTGGAGTTGACTGACTGAAAGTAAGGTCGAGAGTTAATCATCTGGCTCAATTTAGGGATTTACTGTCATTCCACAGTAGGTACCAGACCTCAGAGTGTGCCCGTTTCCATGGTATGAACCTGGAGTCAAGAGAAGAGGGGGAGAGGGGACCAGGACTATGCCGGTGTCAGACGACTTGCTCCCCAGGGTCTGAATCCCTGGCCAGCAGCTCACTCAGTGCTGCCCTGATACCAGAAATTAATCTAAGAATGGTCTCGGTCTTTACTGGAAAAAAATGAAAAGACGCATAGCCTAAGCCTTTGGACAGTTGAAAGGGATTGTGGTAAAATACTCTGTAACTGAAACTGTATATGTAATCCTGCCTAGAAAGCACCTGATGTATACTTCATCCCTCCTGAAACTTTTCCCTTAAAAAAATATTTTGTTAAAAAACACTATGATATGAGGGCGATTGACTATTTGGTTTTTCTAAGTAGATGCTCTTAAATTAATGCATATAAATAATTTGTATTCCATTTCCTCCCTTCCTGTTTAGCAAAGCATCGAATGCACAGATCTCTTGTTTCCCTTCCCACAACCATCTCACAAAGTCACTTGGTCAATACCGAGTCTCTTTGCGTTTCACTTTTTAAGACAAATTGTGCCTCCCGCTCTGACTTGGCCATGGGGCTCAAGGGCAGAAAGGCCGTGTTTTCGCTCGCGCTGCTCTCTGCTTCTATGCTTGTTAGTTCATAGTCCTCCGACCGCCTCGCATCCGTCAGAATCCGAATCTGCTCCTGCACAGTTTCTAGCAATATTTTCACTTCGTGTTGTTCTGCTATAAGACAATTACTGACTGGGGAACTCACATTGACAAGTTCAGCTGAATAGGAGTTTTTGCACCATTTGATGCCTGTTACTTCAGAAACACTTTGCATTTGCATGCAGGCTTCATCCAAGCCCACAGACGGGATGATGGGAACGGAGTTGGCCCTTGAAGATGAATAGCCGACCAAGTCCTTCTGATCCACGTTATTAAAATAAGGGGTGGTCTCTCTTGAAGGCAGTTGCATATTTATTGAAGTATTCTGAGGAGTTTTTAAACCACTGGATGAATACCTGGAAAGAGTAAAAAGAAGTTTTTGTTGTACATCAAGTGGTCAGATGCAACCAGACGCAGGAACACTGTACGAGATTCAGCGAACTGCGCTGAAAAGATGCATGTCATTTTTTCCCCTCACACTAGGAGCACTTGGTAATAGTGTGGCCCTGGGGAAAACAACAGACTCTGGAGACCTGGTTTTGATTCTCGTATCTGTCAGTGGCAAAATACTGCTTTTCTCTCAGTCTCATTTTGCCCAACAGTACATGAGAATCACGACAATTCCTTTTTAAAAGATTTCAGGAGATGTAATGTATTATTAATTTTCTTTGAAATTAAATTTGAAATTGCATTCCTGCTTTCCTTATTGGGGAAATGGATTGATGCTTTCTTCAACATCAGAACACTCAATGTCAAATGGCTATTTTAGGAAAACACTTGAAAAAGATGCAGGAAAAAAAGAACTTAAAACATGATTGTTTAGTCTTTGTTCACATAGAAACGATTGTTTGTGGTCCCCTTCAAAAAAGGAGCTGAGTGCAGTGTACCTTTGGAAAACATGTCTTTTTTTTCAATAGCCCATACTCTTAACATTGGTATGATTTGTTTTCTTAGCTCTCATCCAGATAATAGAGCCAATATATTGGGCTTGAGCAACTGTCTGTGTTTTCCTGATCTTGTAATCGTGTGTTTCAAAAATAAATTATAACCTTTATCCTCCATTAATACATATCATAGCATGATTTTATTCATTGTCAGGCAACTTTGGTGAATTTTAATAAACATTTCCATTTTGTTTCAAAGCCAAATCTGTTATTCTGATCAGAAAGTGGTTTCGTTTACAGGAAATCTTAAAAAACAGAAATGCAAAGTATATAAAATATAAAATAAAGGAAACAATGGCAAAAAAAAAAGTTTCCCATCTGAGAAGTAGTATTACTAGAAATTTGGTGTTCTAAGAGTTACTATATCTATTAGTCATGATTTCCAAGGACCACAGACATCACCTTAGTAGCGGATCATATTTTATTTATAATCAGCTTTGTGATCATATCACTATTTCATAAGTCAAGCTAATGGTGAAGTCTAATACATTTTATCCGTGGATGAGGAAAGCAAAATTTAGATCGGGTGTGGAAGCAGGTGCTTTGAGCTCTGACTTGAAGGGTATTTTTCTGAAAGCTGCTTAATCCTGCTGGATATCCACTTAGGGATATCCTTCTACTCATACATGCCTTGCTGCTTTTTTGGCATTAGCAGAAAGAGAACTAAGGAAAAGAAAGTGAATTGCATGAAACGGCCACAGTCCAATATTAGCACGCAACACTAATTAACTAGAAAGACTTCCTTTGGGTCTATCCTCCTGGTGAGCTGTCAGACAGGAGAGAGAGGAGGAGATATCTTTAGGCTCATTTCCAGCAGAGCATCACTGACTTGTAATTAACTCATCTACAGTGGCACCGTGTTTGTACAACTGCTCGACACATTAACTTCTACACGTGCACGCATGCAGTTCTGTGCATGCAGCCCCTGTACAAAAACTCTCCAGGCATCCCCGAAAGACCGGAAAACGCAGCTCGGAGCTCTGCAATAAGGAGGAGGTGTTGTGATCTTGGCTGCTGTCTGATGGAAAGAGATACTGCTTTGGGAAGTAGGACCCAGGGGATTAATATAGCAAGCAGCTTTTTTGGATACGTGCTCGATCTTCCAGTACATGCTATACAGTTGCATTTATGTTTTACATCTGAGCCAGCTGAGACTCAGCTTTTGATTAATTACATTTGCACTACACTTACACGCACTTGTAGCCATTTGTGGAGGGCCTTTTTAGAACAGCTTTCAAGAATCAATATGAATGAAATACTGACCAGGGATATTATTCCCGAGTGAGGACATTTTAAAAAGAATAAATGAAAACAAAACAGTGCAGACCTTTGGGTTGTGCCCATTCTTGTTTCCTTTGCTTATTATATAATTGTTCAAACGACTACAGCTGGAGAGATCGCATCAGTTGCATTATTCCCTTTTTTGGTAATTCAGGCCCTAAATATATTCTGGGCTGCACCCTGAAAACAAAGGGAGTGAATGTTTTTAATGATTTTCACATGCAATGGATGTATTATATGGATGATATATAAGCAAAACCAATAAAATACTGAATTAAAATGGGGTTGGTGAGAAAACAGTAACATTTGCCAATTTCAAAACAGAGATTCAATTATTCTTGGTATTTTGAAAACTAATTGGCAGTAACAATAACAAGTAATGCAATGCCTGGCATATGTCCGTAATATTTTTTGAAGCACAGGTAGACACACCAATTTAATGCCAGAATGACATGTTTCTGCCCTATGCTCACAGGGCTTTCGAAGGAGGACTAAGGTTGAAAAAAAGCACATACATCGTGTGCAATAGACAAGGTATTAAACTAGTAGAGATATTAAATCTAAACCACATGAGACTCAGCTTTTTGTTAATTACAAACTGATCCATGCTTCTACTTGTGACACCAGACTGCGGCTGTTTTCAATAGACTGAGACTTACACCTATAACTGAAGAATCTTAATTACATTTTCCTATAATTAGCTTTCCCAGAACTATCATCCCTCTAAGAAAGATAACTGGGTTTTTATCTGAAAAGTTATTTTGTCTCAGTAAATTCGCTCGTGTGCATGTATTTGAAAGCACTGCTCTTTCTCAACCCTTTTCCTAAAACCAAGCGAGAAACTCAAACATTTATAAATATGCAACAGTTAAGTTACAATCACAGTGTTTAAGTAGCTAAATTAAAGAATGAAACAGAAAAGAGTATAATAATTTGACTGCCCCCTTAAAACAGGTATTTCAGACAGACAGAAGGGATCAGAACTTAAAATGCAAAATAGTTTTCATTTGGCATAGCTTTGCTGTAAGCCCTATTGCTATAGATGTTGAGTTGAGACGTTGAGCCTGATGACAAGGTTCATTAAGATGAAGGGGAGTCATTCCAGTGGTATTACCAGGCTTTGGTTCAGCCACGAGAGCACATATATCTACACATACGCACCCCATTTTCTACCTCTAGATAGGACACATCGAGTCTTGTATACATAAACACAGCTCTGTGTGTGTCCGGACGCCTTCACAGGCTGTAAGGCACTACTTCTAAGCCTTCGTGTCATGCCACACAGTTGTCACTGAAAGGATGAGATCGAACCAGTGGATCTGTCCACTTAACTGCAAGTGAACTCGTGACACCCTCAGGGACTCGAGTCAGGCTCTGTGATGTGACTGGCATGGAGAAGGTTTGCTTTCTTTAAGCTCCTCATTTCAAGCAGATTTTTGTGCTCTTTCAAGGAGCATACTGATTAAATAACTAATTTTAGCCGTATTTGACTCAAACTCTGCAAATATTAGGTCCCGTTGCAAATAACAAGATCTGGTGCTTCTTGAAGGCAGAAAAAGCTTTCTTTTTATTGTGGGATGGGAGGAGGAGCATTTTTGCAGGACCAGACAAAAACTAATCAGGTAAATTAGCCTCTTTCCTATCAAAGAGAAACATATAGTATCAGACTAAACTTCAGCTAGAGTTGCCGATGGATGAACTTCAGCAGGGTCACAGAATTAGGGAGATAAGCCACTTTGATTTGTGTATCCCTACAGGGAAAGATCGAGGGGAAAGGGGAGAAGAAAGGAAGGCGTTTTAACTTCTCCAGAGGACGAGGGAAATTCTCATTTGGGTTGGAAATCTTATGAGAATACCAACACTATGAAACTAGCTGGTAAATTAGATGGCAAAAAGCCATCTGATACTGGGGAAATCTCTTCCTAAGAAGAATTCAGCATGAAGTTGAATTAGTAAATTATTTTTTATTTTTGCTCAGAGATGTGTACTTATATTTTGGTTGAAGAGATTACTTCATTACTGATTAATTCATCCACAAAAAATAACTTGCAGAGAGTTCTGTGAGTCTTTAAAAGACTTTCATTTTCATAAAAATCATCATCAGTAAAGCATCGTAATAAAGTAAGATCAAATAATTACTTTTGTTTTCAAGCTTAACATTGACATTTAAAAAATTCTTTTCCATGGGTACCAGTTGGAGACTTCTGGTATCATATTTATGATATATACAGACTTCTGTGACTTCTTGTCACACCACCACCTGTTGATGTACTCAGAGGACTCCGTCAGTGAAAGGTCCATTGTTAGAGTTGGTATTCGGAAGGTCTAACTCTACAGACATCCTAAGAGCACAAAATATGGATGAGTTTCTTACATGGATTGAGGCCAGAAGCGGTCACAATCTGGTCCAAATATCAACCTTTTCCAGAACTGCAAAATTAAAATACAGGCCGGTACACAATGATACTTGTGATATCACACTTGATTTCCTAGAGAAAAGTAGATACAACTACCCACAAGACAGCTTTGCTGTTTTCACAAGACAGCTTTGCTGTTTTCCATCTCACTTCTCAACCTAGGAGGAGGCTGCAGCACTCTCCAGAGCCTGTGTTACAGCCACTGCCATTGAAGAGGGAAGGCTGTTAGCCTGCCCTTTTCAGGAAGGGTTGCATTTGGAGTCACAATTTTTTTAAGGAATTATACACACATTAGCATACAAATGAACAATAATATATTTTAATAAGAAGCAATAAACAAGTTATTCCTTAGAAGAAGCAAACAGTAACAATGACAGAAGTATGAGACAAATTTTTACTTTTTAAAAGAAGTCATCAGACACCCAAACCCTTTTGCCGCTTTGCTTTCTCCCTTCGCAGGTAAGCCCTGTTCTTGGTCTGTCTTTAGATTCAGCTATAAAACATTTAGCAAGCCAAGTCCCCCTCTCACAGAGTACCCCAAACTGGGCAATCTCACTTGAGGTTGGAAAGTGCAGTGAGGGAGAGGTGGGGAGAGTGTGTGCCCGCACATGTAACGACACACACATGTAACAACGCTTCCTCTTGGTCAGCACTTGTGACTATTATTTCCCAGGAGGTCAGAGTGGGTAGTGACAAGAGCTCCTTTCTTCCCTGAGGAAAAGTAAATGCGTAGGTGATCTCAGTTCTCTACTTCATAAAGCCAGTTCTGGTACAAAAAAATGCACAGCAGCCATCTCGCAGTGTAACTGCTCACTTTGCTGCACTTAGCTGTGACTTATATGTGTCCAATGGAAACTGGTGGTGTTTTAATCCATTCCAGATGTCACTCCTAGTTTTACATATAATATGTCTGTGTGATTCTCAAAAGTCTTTGGAAATCTATAGGGATATGTAAATATTATGCAAAATACCTCAGCAATTGGAAAATACTTCAAAGGCAGCTGTAGGTGCTCAGGAGCACTTCTGAAATTCAGACCTTATGTACAGCTGGAGCTTACAGTCAATATTCTAATAAGGTGAATTAAAAAAGAAAAAATATTGGATTCTTTGTGCATTTTCAAAGACAAACCTGTGTAAAATTATTGGTCTTCAGTCTACAGCAAACACACTTTGCAATGTACATCGATTTATTTAACAAAAACATGAAAGTTGGACTTTTGAGTTATTTTCTCTTATTTGTCCAATGCTGAAAAGAGGAAAACAATGCTATGCAAAAGCTACTAGAACATCATGGCACCACTATTAAAAAACACCAGTTATAAAGAGTAACATTGCCAATGACTTACAGCTTGTTCTAATCACTCCTTCTACTGCCTTTGGAAGGCTTAAAAAGAGCAGCCAGCCAAATAAAAAGGTATTACCTTCAAAGAGTCAGTACACTGAAAACATTCTTCTGCTTTCAGCACTACAAACCCTGGATCCACAGAACACCACAACAAAGTTGGAAGGACTGTAATAACAAAGTCTATTAACCACACAACAGCAGTCGCTCTCAAACAGGCTCACTTCAGTTATGCCATTACTTACCCGTGACAAGGTATTGTGTCCTGGTCTGTGATCCTTGACTCTTCTAGCTGTTGATATGCTGGTCCTGTAATTCCATTGAACCTACCCCGTGGTAAGGGAGGAGTCCTCCGAAAGGCATTTCTATGTAGCATCCCACTTTTTTGGCCTGGGCTGCAGCATGAAGAGAGACTTCTAGGAACAATACCAAGAGCACAGTAAAAATTATCACAGCGAAAGCGTAATCTGCAAAGTAAAGACTCAGGATTAATAATGCATGTATTACTGTTTTATAAACTTTGTTGTGCATCAGTAGAAATTCTCTACGGAAATATAATACGATAATCCACAGTTAGCTGCTGTTTATGCCATATATAATACATCACCTCTCTTCTAGGTTATAAAAATAATTGCCTGGTATATTAAATGTTTTCTTGTACTTGATGAGGATGCTGCTTCCTTGTTTCCATGCTGCATATCATAATCCTGTTACATAGAGTGGTCTCCTCAGACAGGATGAACAAAGAGCACAGTTCCGTCATACCTACAGCTGAGCTAAAAATCAGGTTTTAGAATGACAGCCCATTATATGATCTATCAGCCTACAAGGTGCTGCTCCCTGATACAACATGAAATTGGAAAAAAAAGGTAAATGAGGAATATAAGTGAGGCTTATGAACTGCAGCTTGAAGAAACCATCTATGACACAAGTTTTCTTCAAGTTAAACAAGATTTTTTTTCTATATTGTTTTATTCTTGGTTATATACTTTGATAAATACTGTGTTGTTTCTTTATGTGATGTAACACAAACTTCAATATGATAAAACCAAGTAATAGTTTTCTACTTATTTTAGAAAATTGCTTTTGTAAACATTTTTGTAGTGTTTTGTAAGGAGAATCAATTTTTTTCCATTGTGTGCAGGAATTAAAAGGTATCTAGAATCCATAGTTTTGGTATATTAACCATAAATTCAGCTGTTGCTAATGCAACATTAAGGCAAGATATAACCTCCTTCTGCTGTTAACAGGTCACAATACTGCAGGGTATGACTGCCTATTCATTTTCCAGCTACTTCTATTTCTTTTAACATCTCCTGGGTCTCAGAAATAGGCAAGTATTACCTAATATTCTGTCACATCCTTAATGATATTTTGCTATAGGTTTTCTGGCACATCCCTTATGACATTTTAATATAGGTATTGTAGATGCACTTTAAGAGGTATTATTTTTGGTTATGTGAATAATTTCAACTTCTGATACAATTCAGCTATGCAAAAGACTTTTGATATGCTTGCTTCTCTTTTCCTATTATAATGTGACTTTAAAGTAATCTGTGTTTTATACCTAAGTGGGAACTTTATTTATAGTTAGGGCCATATCTACTCCCAAAGCAATTCTTGCTTGCATCAAGTATCTTGGACAAATTCTCTTGGCATATACATTTCCATTAAAATCAAGCTTTTCTCCCCAAAGTCAAAACATAAGAAATAAATTCAACAGTCTCTATCCTGCTGCTCAGGCTAGTAGTGTTTCATCATGGTTTCTGCTCTGTTCTCTTCCAAACTCTTACTTTCCTGGTGCTTTTTAATTGAAAAGATCAATAACCCATAGCAATAGCACTCCCTCAAGGATTTTCAAGGCTTCCTTAATAGATTTTTCCTTAGCTACTAAGGAGGTTGCAAAACAACTTTTTTTAAAAGCTGGCCTTTCATTTCTGAAGGCTTAGTTCAAGTTGTGAATTATAGTTCATATTCTGTAAAATAACACTACCACATCACCAAAAAAATTTGACAATTTCCACTCAGGAGAGTATGAGATTATTACAGCAGGGGATCCTAAAAGATGTAGCTGAATGAATAATTTGTGGTGGATAATGAATTTCAGAGAGTTTTTTTTTATTGATTGCAGTACATTCATCAATGTACTGCAACAGCCGACAAACTGATGAACTAGAACGGCATTGTTTAGTTGCGGTTAGTTTGATGCCCTTGCGCATCTTGTTGGATGAGAGCACATGGTCTCCCATCTAATAAAATGCACATGCAAATTCACAAAAGCTCTGCAATTGTAATAGACACCTAATTGCAACACATATAGGTACACCTGATATGATTAGTATGAACTGCAGCAAAGGTCCGCGTAAATGATCTATGTGGACTTCATCCAGCTTGCACTGAAACTCTCTTTGTTACATCTAAGACTAGATGCTACAGGCTGCTAAATGTCCGCAGGCTGGTTAGCCTGGCACATGACAACATTGTCCTGCAATTACAGCTGCTCCAGCAGCGATGGAGCTTCAGCAACCAATTTGTTTCTAATGGGAGGTTCTTACGTTTTCAACATTGGCAACAGAAAAAATGGAGGGGAAAATGAACAAAAATTCCCTAAGAAGGACCAGGACCAGCTGCAAGTTGCGGAATAACGCTCACTTCTTCAAGCGCCAAAGACAAGATAGTAACAATTTTTGTTAAAAGCTCTATGGAACGGTAACTCCAGCATAATAAAGTTTTTACTTTTCCACAAAACTACTATGAATGTCAGCATACCCTTCTTCCAAAAATGTTTGTACGGTCCTTCTCAGGCTTTCTGATCTGTTGCTCGCGCGAAGCGTTTCTCTTTTGAGGCAAAAAGTCTCTTTGGATTTCTTTAGGGAATTTTTTCTCTTTTAGCCACTATTATGGATTCTTCCTCCCTGTACTCTAGCCAAACTTAGTAAAAGAAACCAGCCCATGTGACTGAGCTCTTCAATAAAACAGACCAATAAGTAAAGGTGTAGCAGATATGTCTTTAAAATCTGTTGATCAATTACACCAGAATAATAAAAATGAGAATATGCTTGAACTGGTTCACAAGGAATGCATAAACTAAGGAGAAATACAGTGCTTATGAATTAATGGTTTGAAAGAAGTAGTTCAATCATCTCTAAAGTTAATTAAGACCTTGGGATTCACTGTTGCAAATTGTTTTGTGTGAAAATTTTCTTTAGGTTGAATAACTGAGTAAAAACAAAGTCTGTCTCAGCAGGTGGAATATCCACTTTTCAAGGCACATACTCAACTCCCACGTGCACTTAACTGTGTTCATGAAAAGGAGAATAATTACAGTGAAATTACAGTAACTCTGGGAATCCTCCTGTACTACTTTGTAGTTCATTACTAAACAGAATTGATTATACATCGCATTCTGAACAGACTCTGAAGCAATTTTGTCAACAGAAACATGAAAAGCCTTAACAAGGAGATGACAAAGTATTAAAACTTTAGATGGGATCCCAATCCTTCCCTTGTTTCAAAAACACAATGGAGCTATAACAATAGTGCCTATAACCATGGTTGTGTGTGTATCTGTTTTACTTATTCTTTCCCCTTTTTTCATGATTATAATTCATGCAAAGAAAGACACAAAGTTGAGGGATGAAGGAAAATTCTAATACTGAATGTAAATACTCTGGCTCCATACCTGCATACATACTGTATTAGTATACTGATCATGAGGTGCAAACACTAGTGTTGAAGACATGTCTTCTGTCCTTTCAAGACAGAAACAGTAAATACATATCCCAAAGACAGAGCTAGCTGCCAGACAGACAGTATCTTCTGATGTTCCCTAGAAGCTAAGTTAAACAATCTGCTTCTAACATTGGTACAAACCAAATATTTAGAATTTCAATCAATTTTCAGTTTTAATAGAAAGGATCTGTTATACCTGAGAACGTAAGCATCTCACAATAAATACCATGCAACAATAATAACACTGTATCACAAAGCCCTTTCGTCAGACGGTCTACAGGAATGAGACGACCTGCAGGGAGCACATCTCTGTTGAAGCCTGTGCTACAGACAGCTCCCCGAAATGGAGAATGTCAACATAATGTTAGAGACTTCAACAAAGCTGTATGTAATTAAAAGAACATTAAGACTGTAACATTATTATGCCAAGAAAGCATTGGCGTAAGAAAATTGAACTGTGTCCTGTATCCCAAGCATTTAAACACCACTTTCCTGTGCCTTTGGCTAAGAAAACAACTCATCTACAATGGCACGATGAGCTGTGTTTTCTAGCTTTGTTCATGAACAGTTACAGATGGGCAGGTTCTCAGCCCAGGCGATGGAGTAGGACTGTAGCCTGCTGTTTGCAAAACTCTTTTCCCTTCACATATGTAGGAGAAGCTTTTCAGTAGCCAGTCTATACCTACAAATCTACTCTTGATTTCTGAAATAGAAGGTTTGTTGCTTCCATTATATATTCATGTATTCAGGAATAGCATGTGATGGGGCTGATAGGGAACTTTGCAACTCTACACAAAACCTTCAACGCTATCTGTATTGTCTGGTCACCATCCTTGTTCCACCAGATAAATACATAAAATAGGAAAAAGGAACAGAGCGTTCCAAGGTACCTCAGTGGCACTGAGTTCGGTGATCTGCTGTAACTTCACCAAGTACTCCCTGTAGTGCACTGATCAACCTTTATCCTAAAACTACAATCTCCAGGCTACTACTGCAGAAGGTTGTTCTATATTGAAAACTTCAAGGTTTCTTTTCACTTTAAAATTATTTATGATGAGCCTATTTGCCATATGTGCCACCATATCCCTTCATTTTAAATCGGTCTTCTTGTTATGATTTCTTTGATGTATTGATAAGCCGCAGTTATATCCTCTTTCCAATCTTCTGAACTGAAGACTGAAACAAGACAGACTCTGTAATACTTTCTATGGAACACAGAATGTTCATTTCTCCTGTTAGATCATGAATGAGATTTGAGTCTATAGTAATTAGGAGGCCACTTTAACAAGGTGAGATAATAGCAAATCCTCATGCTATATTCAAATTAAGTGACATGTCTCATGGAGTGGTTTTATTATTTCTTTCTCATGGAAATGTCTTGATTAACGTTTCCTCTCATATCTATTTATTTTTTGCACAGCTGCATCACTTTGTGACTTGGTTAACCCTTGACTAAGTAGCATACACTGAAACTTTTCCTCCTCATTTGTTTCTTAAATTTTGTTATAAGCTCCTAAATGCTTTACCATTTAGTACTGCTGCACTTCAATCCGTTATGTTGCTATTTAAAGTTATCCAATTAATTATGTATATCTAAAGTCTTATCTGTACCATAACTGATTTTTTTTCAGCAAGTTTCTACTTTTTTTTTGTGCCAAAGTCATGCACAAAAGTATTAAACATAATTTGTCTCCAATGCTGACTAATTCTTTAAGAGCTCCATTAGTGCTCCATTGGTGAATGTCTTCAAGTCAGTGTCTACCTTTGCAACATAACTTCCTTTTCATCATCTCTATGTGTCTGCACTATAGTTCTTCTGCCTCTCTCTAGTTTCTTCCATTAAAGGCTTTAGACACGTGTGACAACAAATGTTGGCTGAGGCTGTGTAGAGATTTAGCACACCTACATCAAATACAACGAAAGTCATAAGCGTAGTGTTGCAGAAGCTGCTGCTGGTAAACATCATGACAATTTTTAGCCTTTTTTTTATATCTACCCAAAGAATCTGCTTCCCCCACATTTGTCCTAAAGCCTTGACTAGTCTAATTCAACATAATAGGTCTTTAGTTTCTTCAGTAAATACTTCCTCTTCCTAAATATAACATTTGCTATTCCATCATCCCATGGCACATCTCCCATATCGATAGATTTTGCTATCAGACTTGAAATTTCATGAGTCAGTTCTCCTTCCAGACTTCTTTGATCAAGATTAACCAGACCATCTGGACTTGAGGGCTTTGATTTACTTCCAGTGTGACTAGTGGAAATCTAATAGTAATGTCTATTTTCATACATTTGATTCTATTCCCATTCTACCTTTGTGCTCAAATAATCATACGAACTGAAAAATGAAATATATTCATTAAGGATTGCCCTAACTGCTTCATATATTGTCTCTGTTCCACTACCAGCTTTGCTTCTTCCTATATAGTAGGCCTCTTATATACACAGCAAGAATAGTTGATTGCTTTCAGTATTACCGTTAATTCTTAACTCTCAATGATTCCTGGAAATGTTCACTTCAAGCATGACTTCTTGCCCTCTGTGATACACTCCTTTCCTTTTATGCATTCTTTTCAGGAATTTTCTCCAGAATGTCAGATTCCTTATACTTTCTCCCTTTCAGGCTTCCTCTTCCTTTACATTCTAAGGTGCTTTAGTTTATCAATGCTTGTTATTTGAAAGTCAATACCCTTATTTACAGAATAACTTTAACTTACTCTTTATTTTAATTTAAATTCAATCAATTATTATATCGAGAGCATAAATAGTAAAATGCTTACTAAATTAAAAAAAAATAGTCTTACCATGGTTTTCATGGTGTTAAACACTCATTAAAAATGGAAACACAAATTGTTTTAAAGTTTAGAGTAAGTTTATCCTATTGGTATTATCCTATTTGGTATTTTTGTAACATAATACAAGTGCTCTAGGATGAAAGCCTTTGTGTTTATCTTTCATCATGGTATTCTACGAAATGAATCCCTCTGAAATCAATGATGATTGAATCAATGAATGGAAGTCAGGATGACTAATTATTAAGGAAACTTATTCAAAGGGATCACAATTCCGTATTTAACAAAATTCTAATTTGTTTCTATCAGAAATTAAGACAGAATGGGTTTTCTTCTCACTAAAATCAACAGATAATCTGAGATGAATTTTTGAGCACATTGTGTACCTTACAGGAATTTGTTCCTTTCCAGTTCTGACAGTACTAAATTGTTTTACATATGCAAGCAGATGATGTAAAATTCTTCTACCATAATAACAGTGCATAACACAGGTGAAATATTTTTAGGAATAAGATTCAGGAGAGATTCGAATTTTCAATTCAATCTCTGCAGTAATTCTTTGCATGCAACTGAGCCTGATAGAGACAGAAAATTGCTATTAACTAGTAACAACTAGGTGATATCTGTCAGCCAAATTTCCGCAACCCCAAATGATTCCCCACCTTGGTAGTCTTACTGCCAGGCCCAAGTTGTAATTGGTTTCAGGAACTGGAAACATATTTAGCTCCTGATTTTAGAAATGATCACCCATCATTAGTGCCCTTTTAAACACCAGCAGAGAAAACAGGTCTGGACGTGGAACAGAATATTTCCATAGCAAGTGGAAATGCAATAACATAGTCTAACAACAGCATAAAATAGAGAACCTGTAGAGCTGCCGTAATTTTTCCAGGCTCATGGCGTTTGAAATGGAATGAAGGGATATTCAGCACAAAATGTATCCCAGTAAAAAAAGAATTTTCCTTATTTTGTCATTTTTATATCATTTAGAACTATTTAGAAACTGAAGAAACCAAATAAATCAGCAAGCCATCACATGGTGCATAAATTCAATACAGTCTTATAAGTCTTCAACGTTCAAGTCTGTTGTACATTTTATAATAATATAATATAATAAACCTTGTTAAAAAACTACAAAATAATTCTTTATAAACTAAGCTAGTCATACCACATCTTATAACATTTCTGAAGCAAAGACTCTTAAGACAGTCTGGTGCTTGACACCTGCAAGTAAGATCACTGTTTCGTTTTATTTATTTTCTGGGAAAGAAAGATTTTGTGTACAAAGGTGTTAAAATGAGTAATCTGAAATTCTGTATTAGTGCACTGCAAATTCAGTGTGGCTTATTCAGTTATTCCTATGGAAAATGGAATCTAGAGAATCATTCAGCTTTTATTTTAAGTGACATTCATAAAGAGAAGAAATATTTTCAGTCTTTTATTTATTTCCACATTTTTAAGCTTAAGTAATGTCACGATACAGCATCTAAAAGATTTCAAACTTTGCTACTGCAATCATGTTCCCTTAAAGGTAAGGGTATATCACTGTGGGTTTTTTTGAACTTCAGCTTTTGATTAAAGGGATATAAAATTCCTCCCTGCCAAACTTCTGTGGAAAGTATTCTAGGCAACAGTTCCATAGTTATCTATCTTCAGTAAAACTATTAAGCATATTTTGAAAATCTTTTTGTAATAATGAATAAGGTGTCAGAAATAGATCTGACATGACAGCTGGCATTATTTTTTCATGCCAAATTAAAGGCTTAAGTAAGGTAGAAGGAAATAGGATCCAAATATCCCTTCCTGGCTCATATGCTGCACTTCAGTAGTTTAAGCAAATCATTCATTCAAAAGAGAAGGAACATGCAGCTACTAGGGGACTGCAATGAAAATGCACCAAGTACTACACACACTAGATCAAAACCTCATGCAATCCCAGACTTTTTTGTTTCGTAATTCTTAAAAATTATCCTTTTAATAAACAAATTTTTTCCTCCAGATTATGTAGTTGAACTGCTTTTTCTCTGCCTTTTTTTCTCTTCTGTGTTTTCTGGACCAGACGCTACCACTGTCATTCCACCAACATTATTGCATATACTAGACACAAGTTTGGTTTCTAGTCCCATAATGAAGCATCTGCACTCTTTTTCATCCAAAAGGCTATAAGTAGATTTCTAATCTAAATGCCATCCAGAGATGGGTGACTATCCTCTTTTTTTTTCCTCTTGGAAACAACCATTCAAACTTTTCAAAGATTAGTTTTCAAAGGGCACCATGTGTTCATAAATAAGTCATTATTCATTTCAAGTATTACTTGTTTAAAGAAACATCCATGAGAAAGGCTGAAAGTTTGCACCCATGTCTTTCTGCAGTAAATGAGTCATTAACTTCAGGAACATTGATAAGGTAAGTCTTATTTCAATGGTTTCTCAAACTACAGTTGTATCATTCACTGGTCTGTCTCTACAGCTTGGATAGTGTCTTTAAACGCTTCCTCTAGGACTCTTCTAGAAGACAGATAAAGTCGGTGAGCATTGTTATTGCCTTTTATATCTGCTGCTAAGAAAATGCTTGGGCATCTGCTTAAGGCGTCGGCTGAGGCTCTGTTGGTACCATACCATTCAGCATCTCCCCTCTAGTCACAGCACATAGCAATCCTGCAAAGATACTACGACATCCCTTGGTAACCTGCCAGATCTCCCATCAGACAGCTATTTGCTTACCTGTGTTGCTTGATGGGCTGGGTTCCTCTGTCAGGAGACAAGGCCTCTGGGAAAGACTGAGGGCCTGAAAAAGTAGACTCCATAACTTTGTTCAGAATAGGCCCAGGATGCCTATCTGATTTTGAATACTGTGACACAGAGAAGAAAATTAATTAATACACAAAAGGCAAAGTGCATTGTTGATGCTATTCAATCAGAATTCAAATTGGAGTGGGATAAGAAGTGCTCTAATGCGTTTTTAAATTAAAATTAGGCATTGCAAGCAATATATTTGTTTACTATTGTTTACACAGTGGAAAGCGCCAGGACTCATTATACGCATTACCTTCTTCACATCAAAATGCTGGTATCTGCATTAGGAGCAAAATTACTGGCTTAGCTGCCCATAATCATAGGGAACACCGATCCCTTTGACTAACAGCCTGCATTTGTGGCTGTCCATGTAGAGACTGAGATCACAAAACACATCTCAGAGGATGGTCAGCACCTTCCTGGGTTCTTCAGTGATTTTGGTCAAACACTGCTCTTATCAGCATGCACAGCTATGAAAATCAAACTGAAACAGCATTTTTATCATCAGATAAGTAAGTGAAATATTTGAACTCTATCTGCAGAGCCAGATATTCTTTCTGAACAAGTATGAAACTTTTGACCTGGGGAGTATCTGTCCTAGTAAAAGCAGTGTAAACATAATTCTTCTTGTGACAGCTGTAGGCGTAGGGCAGTCTCTGGGCTCATCATGAGACACAAAGGTCTGTAAAGCAGATACTGGACATAAACAAAACCAGATTTCTTCCTTCTTGCTTTGTGATTCAACAGGAAATTTCAGCAAAAATTTTGTCCATGATCCTGAATGGAGCCAGAAAGTCAAAGTATAAAAAAGCTGCAATTTAACTTGGAAGACAAATCAATGTTGTGAGTGCCTACTGGATCACACGTTAGAAATACAAGAAGTTAAAGCATATTTCCACTCAGGTATGAAAAAATATCGCAGATATTTTTACAGACTTTTTACATTGTTTTACAATAACCTGCATTAAAACTAATTGGTCTATTTTTCTTTAATCCCTTTCTTTCTGTATTGAATTTGTATTTTTAGTACTAGATACCTAGATACCCTTATTATCTTTATAACAAACTGGTATTCTGGAAGATATCACATGATTAAATATTTTAGCAAGAAATTACAAATTAAAATAGTAATAAAATCACAGTGGTAAAAATTGCCATGCTATCATAAAATAGCATAAACATTCATGGAGAAGATAGCAGGCTTTCATTCAAAGTATAGTTCTTCATAATTATGTTGTTAAAAATATAGAATTATTTTCTGACTTTCACTTTCCTACGTTTCCCCAGACTTCAGCAAAATCAAAAAGGAAAGTCATACAAGATTACTTTTTAAAAAATGAGTTGCACGCAATTTTAATCCATCTACTCAGACTACCCATTTGTATAGATAAAGTAAAAGATCTTCAACTTTTTCTCCAATGCTCTTCTTCCTGTTCCTGTTCTGTGAAATACCCACATAAAAAGGGCCAAACCCACTGCTTACACGCTTCTGAAGGCGAAGCTATGACAGTGACAATATGCAAAATGTTTCTCCATGCACGAAGTAAACACAACTGAAATAATACGAAACATATTCCACTCTTATTTCTTTGTTACTATGATCTTATTTGTCATTTGTAATTGTTATACATAAAATATTCAGATAGAAGTATGATTTTCAAGGTACCCATATCTGTGAAGTTTTTAAACTTTAATAGTTATCCTGCCAGCTGCAGAAATGAAACTGTCTTTGATTTCTGACCTGAATAAATCAATTTGAGCTATGTAAAGAATGTGTTGTTAGTGCCAGGAAGCTATTTCTGTCCTCTTCAGTGTTTGTTCATGATACTAAATTGAAGGTCCAAATGGCTTATAAGACCACAAGTATGAAGTGAATCATGAAAGGTGATTAGAGATATGCTGCACCTTATGCCACACCCGTGGTTAAGGTGGATGTCAGCTGGAGCAATGGTAGAGTCAGTCTTTCCTCAACACAACTGAGGAAAACTAGGACCCCCAGAAGCTGCTCTGATGCTGACTAGCAAACTATACTGAAGGTCCAACACCCAGCACCACCCAGGCACACCCTGCAAAGGGTATTTTCTCCTTCTAACCTAACATTTCTTTTATGTCACTTTGAGATATACCACTTACCAATTACCATAACAGCCATAACATTAGTTACAATGAAATCATGGATCATGATTTAAATTGAGAGTGTGAATATATAGAGAACTTGAACAATGTAATTGAACTTATTTGGTTTTATCACATTATTCATACATTTTAATAGGGTTAAACACAGCTGGGTTTATTCTCCTTTAGCTAAACAATAAGTGCCACATCCCCTCGTTGAGATCACCTCTGGAGAAAAATATCTTCAGATCTCTGTAGGAGTTTACAGTAGTATCAGTTGGTGCCTGCAGAAGTATGGGATAGGATTACTCCCTATCCGTATCCCAGGAGAGCCCATCCCACTGCTTCCACGCCCTGTTCTCACCCGGGCTGAGCTGTGCGGAACCCTCTGTCGTGAACTGCTGAATACCCAGCCAAGATGGAGAATAAGCTGAGAAATACTTTCAAAGGACTGGTTCCAGTGAATCATCACTGAAAGCTTATTTTTATTATTTAGGGTTTTTAATGGTTTTATTGTCTTCTTGCTTAATTATTTGTGCTTGTTTGAGCAATTACTGAGAAACTTTGATGCATATGGCTAAATAAATTCAAGAATAATGATACTATTTAAAAATAAACCATTCTGGAAAATTTCAATTTTTTCACAGTTTCATGGAGAAAATCATGTGTTGTGTACAATTACTCAATTCTTTTGCCAATAAAATTCCACCTCCCAGTAGTTAACGCTAGGTGAACCTGCAAAGGCATCCTGGGTCAGGAGGCAGGAAATCAGCCTCTGCCACTGACCTACCGTACGACTGTGAGCACGTAATTCCCCTGCTCCATGCTTTGTATTCTTTATTCCAAAATGTAGGACCCATTGATTACAAATGCCACTGAAGCATTACAGAACAGCTTGACACTGTTGTCCTAGTATTATGCAAAACAAAATACCCATCCCTCCCCTGTGCTTTTCTTAGCTTTTTCTCCTCAGTGATTTTCCCAGAATAGTAATAATAAAAAGTCCAAAAACTTATGTGGCATTGGAAGAGAGGTGATGCGGAGATCCCATTTGGAAAAGGACTAAGGCAGAGAGGTCAGCTTTAAATTACATTCAGAGAGGGTACCTCAAGGAGGTAAAGAGCCAGTGATTTTTCTTGGCTGGGTTGTCCTTGCACAAAACCCCGTCAGGTGGTATATTTAACATCCTTACAGCTGTTCCCATATGCTCTATATGTTTTGTTGCCAACACTACCTCTAGACAGAGGCCAGTAAATTCAAGTCTATCTATTCTGGCAGTTCTTCCTAAATTGTCAAGCAATACAGAAATGGGAAAATTGCTCTTGATCATAGCTGATAAACCACATCATAACTCTGGCAAACCCACACAGTAACCTATTAAAAGATTTAAGTATATCTGTTGCTCAACATACATTAATTGCATTTCTATCACAGTGACTAAAAAGGAATTTACTGTCTACTGCTATCACCAAAATCTAACAAGACACAAAAAGAGCATTTTTGTCCTTCATTGTAAGAATATCAGAAACATGAAGCTAGTGATTGCAAGATATCAGAAACAAGTGTAGTGAAAAGTGAAACCACACACTACAGCACAAAAAGCCTATTAACCACCTCAGAGGGAAAGTGATGGGGAATTAATAGATCCACTTAGTACCATAGAAGAAGGTATTAAAATCCACAAAGGTGAAAAAGGATGCTTTAAAAAACCACGACAACTCTCAGAATCACTAAAGGAATGGCAAAGCTTCAGCTGCTTTTATTTATTTTCAAACTGCATGACATATTTGTCAAGTTAGGAAAATTTAAAGAAACCCTCTAGTCAAGGTGGAGAAAGGAGCTAGTAACCATGAGCATGATTGAGAGTCATGAAGACTGGTGAACTACAGAAAAACAGAAGGAGGGTCAGAACACCTCTACTCACCCCTTGCATGGTGTATTTAAACAGTTATTTATGAATCCTGCTTACAGTATAAAGTATTATTCATCTCATTTGTACCCCTAACAAAATAATGCAGTCAATACTGGGAGAAATAGACTCGGCACAGGTTAACAGTTACCAGCAGCAGGAGTTCAGAGAGAATACAGCTGTCCTGACAAAACCTAACTTTTTTTTTTTTTTTTCTCCCCAGCCCCCAGAATCACAACTGAGCAGAGGAAGAAAGCTGAGGAGATGTAATGCATTTGCATGTGGGAAGAAAAAGCATACACTACTTCAAAATATTGTCAACGCAAACAAAAAGCTTTATCCTCTGAAATACAGCAAATCACAGGGAGGCATCTGTGTTTTAACTTAAATACCTAACTCTCCTTGTGTTCCTCTTCAACCTGAGGGCTTGCCAAGGGAGGTGCTGGGATGTGGCCATTCTTCCTCGCTTGTATTTACCCCAATGACCAGAGATGGCAAAACCCCCAAAGAGAGTAACTTCTTAAAGGAAGTGACGTCTAAAAAGCCTACAATTTTCAGTTGGCCAGCTCCGTTTTTTTTCTGAATATCCTGTTGCTTAACTTGAATATCCACATCTGAAAGAGCAACCCTGCCATATGGATGTTTAATGAACTTGGGGGAATGTTCAACACTTCAGATCCATTTCATAAACACTGCCTTTTGAAACAGGGCTTGCTGCAAGGTAATTCATAGTCTAGGATGCAGCAGGAGAATTCTGATACAAATGGAGAATGTTTTAAAAGGAAACATTCAGAGCTTTGAACCTTGTATGTGGTTTTCATAATCACACTACTGTAAAGAAGTTTTAACTTGCACAGAGGTGGGATATCATGGGGACTAAGGTCTGAAGTACTTTTCTTTCTGCAGTAACGCAAATAGTTGCAACTATAATAAGCTAGGATAAAATAAAATGCAAATTTGCAATTCATTTTAATACTGGGTTCAAAAATGAAATGTGTGGTTTTTCTGTCAACAGCAAGTTTGATACCTTCACATAGCTTCTCAAGTGAAAATGTGATGACTCTTTCAGAACAGACATTATTAGAATAGTCATCAAGAATAAGGAACCTTATGCAACTATTCTCAGAATTACACTAATGTAATCTTCTCTACAGAAGAAGAAAAAGTGGGGTGAAAAACTTGAACGGATTGCTAGGTTCATTCAAAATAGGCAGGAGAAAATTATGGGAGAATCTTCAGGGAAAGAGCAAGGTGACAGGCAAGCAAGACAGTTTTCCCCATGTAAGAGGAGCACGTGGAGTGGGAAAGGAAATGGCTTCCAGGATTACATAAACCAAAACACCAGACTGGAGGACTAGTCTCCAGAAAACAACCACCTTAATTTTTTAAGTTTCTTTATTGGCTCCTGGAAATTAAAAGAACTAAGGTTTCTCCCCAGACCCATGTGACAGGAACTGCAGATGGGAATTGCAGAGAGTTCCTATCTGGGCAGTGACCAGCAGCACAGCCGCAGGAGGAAACAGCAGGAGAACTCCCCTCCCTGGCCCACTGCCTGGTCCTTTTCTTACCCAGCAGATACGCCTGGGGCAGTTCTCTGGTCTCTGATGGGGAGTTGCTCGGCCATTCCTACAAAATACCATTTCAAAGTTCTTTTCCGCTGCCTCGCCATACCCCCTGCCCTTTTTCCCCCCCTCCAATCTGCCAAGTTTTGTAAATATTTAATGAAAAGCCTACATACATTCCCGCACTAAAATCTTGCTAACAATAGAAACCATTATTACTCTGCAATGTTATGCTACATCCTGCACAAGGTCATTCTGTTTTTCTTCCTTACGATATTTGCTCCCAAAGGGAAAATGCATTAATGGCAAGGAGAAAACAGCTGCTCACAAGCAGCCACAAAAGCAAAAAAACAGTATATTAATTACTAATATTGATAATGCTGGTCTGAACAGCATTAAAAGCTGAAAAGCAAATCTGGATTAAATAATAAATAATAATAATGGTTTTCAATCTCTAATATCTGGAATTTACAAACTGCTACTTCAGCCATTATGGCTATTCTCACGGCAAAAGAAAAATACTTAAATAAAGCTTGTTGATGTGCTTGTCAGCTGCTCAGAAGATACCAAATAGTTCATCCTGATGATGGGTTGACAAAATACTGCACTGAATTACAGTGAGAAAAACGCAAAGAACATATTCTTTGTATTAACAAAGACCTACTTTATATGTTAGAACAAGAGGATCACAAAAGCTCTTTGTAACTTTATTTTTTGTTGCCATCACTACAACCCAGTAACATTCCCAACAGCTTTTTTTAAGGATTAGAAGTACTATAGAACTGAGTGAACTAAAACTGAAAGAATCGCATGAGCTTCCCTAAGATGTGATTATGTCAATTCAGTGGAGCTATCTTCCTCCTTGAAATCACATATTTTTCTGGAACTGCAAAGCATATCATGACCACAACAGTGCTCTTACAAAACAAAATTTAGTGAACACAAGCCATGCTCTGACAACTCTGTCATAGCATGGAGGCTCTGCTTACTCGGAATTGGTTGAAAGGGCTTATACTTATTTCTATGTTAACTGGATGTAAATCATAAATTGTGAAGTGGCTAAGTGGCCACGACTGCTCACTTTTGCTAAACTCCCAGTATTTTGATGGAATCCGGCAAACGAGGTAGTCAGCCCTTTAAGCAAAGCTAAGGTACAAGTGATTTTATTTATTTATTAAAATGAGTTAAGCATTTAGAAAAGCTTAATACATCTTTTATGGTTTCCTAATATATTGCTACCAGGATCCTTCTCAGTTGTTCTAGAGAGTTTGTTCAAAATAAAACAGCACTAACTGCGTTATGACCAGGAGGAAGAGAATGACACGCACTGGAAAATAGCTGACATCCAGGGTTAAATAAACTCGTTGTCTTCAAGTTCCTTATTTCAAATATGCTTTAAGTATTTCATGATTGAGGGAGAATATTAACTTACATAGAACTATATGCAGAAAGTGACTACATAAATTCCAAGTTTAGTTTGAACTAGTCACTTCCTGGTATCAAAAATCCCTTTAACTCAAGACACATGAAAATGAGACCGTTTGCATCGTCTTCCATCGAGTACAAGTTTACGTGTGTAAATTGGTTCCAGATTCTGAATTTACACTGAATTAACTGTAACAAATCTCTCTATATATTTTTTTCATGCAGGTTCCTTAAAGACTTGAAGACTTGAAATCACTTCAGATCAAGGACCCTCACTTCACCTATAAACCCTATGTATGAGCTAAGGCATTGCCAGAAACTATCACAGTAATTTCCACTGCCAGATGCAGAGCTATGGGTGCTCAGCGAGGTCTACTACATGAACAAAATGTACCAGGATCCATTGAAATAACTTCAGAAAAAACCTCCTCTGCTTGGTGTTTTCCATTAACAGCCTTGATAGAAAACATTTTATGAAAGAGGTGAGAATTCTTGTTCCCATTGCTCGGATGCTAACAGCAACATGCTGATGTGCTGCCATCAGCAGCAGGAACCCAGCCAGGCTATTAAGTGTGATAGCTGGCAGGATTACTTACATTTTGCAGCTGGACTCGGCTTTGTGCCATACACTCTGACTTTGCCATCATGCTGGAAGCATTTAGGCTGTAGGTTTTTCTATTCTGTGTTTCTTTCAGCTGTTCATGAATTTGCTTTGTTTGTTTCCTGCAGAGAGAAATAAAATTCATGTAAGAAAGAGATAGTTTTATCTTCTACTACAGCCGTGATATTTTTATAGCCATGGTTTCTTTTGTTCAAAACTTCACTGCATTAGATTAACCAGCTGAGCAAATTCACTAGTGCCTAATATTACAATGCAGAGGTCATTCTCTGGTGAGGCTTAAGAAAGAAAAAAAAAAAAGAACTCTTCTGTTTAAAATATCTTCTATTCTCAGATTACTATAATAGCATGCTAGTTGTTTTAGTGCAGAATTTTTAAGATCATCTATTATGTAGTTAACAAAAGCATCTAAGTAGGTTTGACTACAAAAAAAACATTTTGCTCTGATTTGGAACAAAGATTTTGGCAAATACAACAGGCATTAGGTCCTGTTGGCTATAAAAAGTGTTGAAGAATCAAAGAGTTCTGCGAGCCAACTAGACTTGACCTGTAATCCAGTATCTTGTATAGACCAGTTTTAGCTTACATGCTAAAATCTGAACAAAACCCATCAGTACAGAATCTGAGGCTGTGTTTTTGACATATTATACTATGATCCACTATGTCAGAGCTATGAATACCCCTAGATGAATCACTTGCAATATTCAGGAGATAACTACGCTATTAATAATGGCTTTGTGTTTCTGCCATACTATATCGACAAACTGAGTTTTAAAGTTCTGTAGATGATTGAGGATATGAGGCAGCAAACTTTAGTTTAAATACTTCCTTTATCTTCTGCAAGATATATATCAGCTGGGCAAAAACTGTTAGCAAAATGTATTTAAGGTCTTTTAACAGTCTCCATTCTTTTGATAAGCTACACTGTCTGAGATTATCAGTTTTAAATGATCACAAGAAATAACTCCACAATACTATTTTAATTCCTTCCTTCCTCCCTTCCTTCCTGCCTTCCTTCCTTTTTCTCCCCAAAGGGCCCTGGAAACCACCTAGCAAGGTCAAGGACTCACTAGCAGCAGCACTTCGTTCTGCCACCAACAGCTTTTAGACAGCAATTGGTGTGGAGCCAAATTTCAGAAGGAACTGAGTTCAGGGGGCTGTTGATAAGAAATAAAAGAAACAGTCTTTCCATATCGAAATTCTCAGCAAAGAAGCTTCAGCAACATTTTGGAAAATTTCTGGTGATTTTGCTCCTTAAAGCCTTGTGACTTCATCAAGCGTGACAGCATCTTACTTGACTTAGGCCAATGAATTTGACATCAAATCAAGTATGAAAGTAATTTTAACTTCTTTCATTAGAGTCTCTGTCCAATGCAGCAAAGAATAAAAAACCAGAGGAAAGTGACTTACTAAGTGATCAAGGGAGGAAACTGTGAGAAAGGATGAGTTTCCTCCATACTGAAAGAAACCACTGAGAAGTATCACAGTTCAGATACTCAACTTTAATAATACAGTTTAATTACATGGAATTTACTCTGCCTTTGAGTCCCTTAGTTCTGATTCAGCACTGCACAGTTTAAGCATTTGCTTAAATTCAACAAGCTGTAAACATCTACTTAGAAGTAGGTATTTTTATGGGATGTTTTCTGAATGCAGGTCATAAACTATAATGAATCTTGGACTCCAGAAGTATCTCTTATGCTTTCTGTTTACATCCTATTTTGAAATGGCATGGCAAATGAAAAATAATTGACTTACATTGTAAACATGTTACAAATAGGAATGTCATCTTTTGAGTATAGATAGGAGCTCATAATGAGTAAGATTTATGACTATGGGTAGGTGAGGAAAAAGATTTGTCCAGCACAAAAATATATTAAACTTTCAAAATTCTTCTTTAGCCAAAACAACTTTTAAAGTTAGTATCAGAATAATCTGAATAGATAAAGAATCTGACGGATTAGAGTGTCAAATTAAATTAATGTGTTGATTCTGAAACATCTCTTTTAAAAAGTTTTGATATCTACTCATTTTTGAAATCAATGAAATAGAATAATTTAATTTGTAAAATATCAAAATGAAGTCTTTAGCTTCTTATAAAATTCCAGGGGCAATTTCATAAAAGCAACTCCAGAATTCATAGTAATAATTATTTTCTGACCAGCTAAATTATATCCACTGATGAAATAAACATATATATATATATCTGTATGTTCTACTGGAATGCCAGCCACTTGCATGTTGGACATCATAATGGTTATGGAACATGCAGTCTTTTTTGATGACTGTTTTTGAATGCAGACTTCACATAAAGTCTAAACAATGACAGCGAAACATGATCACAGCATCAGATTTTGGGAATCTCTCCTATCCATGCAATATTCTCAGAATTTTATCAGGGAAATAACCAAACAAATTACAGATTTTTGAAACACTAACTTGGATTATTAAAAACTTGGGCTTAGAGTTGTCTCTATATGTATAAACATATGTAAGTAAACTGGAATATTCAGTTTCATCGCTGCAATCTTAACATTACAACTGAGATTCCCAAAGATAATTTACTGAGAGAAACAATCTAAAATTAATTTCCTTTTATGTTCATGAAACCTAATATTAGTATTAGGCTTATACTTATTCATTTTGCCAAACTATAGGATGAAGAGTTATAAAACTAGAAACTGTTAATAATTCAAAGTTACTTATTGATTAGTATATTTACTTTACAATTTCTGTTTTCAAAACAAATGGACCAATTTGGCAATAAAATGTTTTTACCTCAGCAAGACATAAAGTCACTAGTCATTTACAAAAGTCTAAGACATAAAGAGCAGTCCATTACCATACTCTCCCCCTGTTGCTAACACTTACAGCACTTTCTTGATTACCCTAAAAGGAATAATAGGAAGGGCATAGAGTTTAATTATAGTTTTAAACTTCCTTAGATTGAATTTATTTTAAAGAAGGACTTTTAATTTAATGATGCTCAGGGAAGTATGTATTTCTAGTAGCAGCTCTTACGCAATTGTCAGATTAAGAAAATCAGGGTCAGTGTCTTCATGGAGACTTTTTTTTTTTCTTTAAAGGTGCACCATTCAGAGTTTTTGTAGTTGTTAGGAATATTTTAAATTTTTGATAAATCAAATTAAACCCAAGGATTATCCCTCATGGAAAAGGAAAACACTGGTAACTGTTGACCATGATCAAGCTCCTGAAAATCTGTTGACTAAAAGCTAACATAGGATAAGGGTTGAGGCACTTCTAATTTGTTGGCATTTACACCTTTTAAGATACTGGCCAATGTCACAGATACAATACTGGTTTATGTAGTCTCCACGTAACCCAATCTAGACACTCTTACTTAATTTTTGTACATTTTGGCAGATGGAGCCACAGCCAGGGAGTTAGGGATTGATTAGTATCTTACCATTACTATGTTTCATGTATTTGATAAGACCTCTTGACTGAACTAAAGGTGCTCATTTTCTCATTACTCTACAAACTTCAGTTTCCAGAATCTGGCATAAGCACACTTCAGCTCTTCCCGGTAACTCTCAGCTATCATATTTATAACGCAGACAAAAACCCAAACCAAACACCCCCACCTCCTGCTGAGATATGAAGCACTATTGTCCTCTGAGTTCATCTTTGAAGCATTATTCCTACTTATTATTTTTTAGACGAGCTTTCTCCACCACCTCATCATAGTCATGGCTTTTTGAAGGCTATTCCAACCCAGTTCTCCAACACTCCAACACTCTAACAGTGCAAAATCAAGAGAAGTACAGCTGAATAACTGAGCGACGTTTTATTCACACTATGTTCAGTTGTTGACTGCATGTTCTTCCAGCTGACAATCCCATTCTGCCTTTTCTTAATCAATCTTCATCAGCAACCCCTTGCCCCTCCAAGCCTTTCCAGGAAGAACAGGAACACCTTATTCTCTCTCTCTCTTTTTTTCTGCAAATCTAAAATGCATAATGACACTTCTTCTTCGCAGTAGCAGAACACCTGTTTCTGCTCACAATTAATACTACAACCACGGTGTTCGCAGAGAGGAATTGCCCTGCCACAGCATTCTCACAGCTATCACCACTGCAGTATTCTAGGTCTGAAGAACAATTAAACAAAACCCCTCAAGACATTAGAAAGTAGGAATGTTTAGATGAACATAAACCAACTAGAATCTTCACTGAAATTATGTGCAAACTACCCCTGATGTTTGAGAAGAAAAGGAGGGAGGGGGAAAGGCCTGATGACTTTTCCAACTTCTTTTTTATTTCCTGATAGATATGTAAACTTTTTGTAAAAACAAAAAGCAGTCCTCATCAGAGTTCCTATCCATTAACATAAATTCTAAAAAGGGGGGGGGGGGTTCAGATAAGCATCCAAACTTTTAAACAGTGCAAACCTCCACATTTTCGATGCTCAGCCACCATGACTAACCTTATGCAGGTACTATTTATATTGATACGTGTTCTCTTGCTACCTCCAGGTGGAACAGGAATGAGAGGTGACAACCATACACAACATGTTCATAGATACAGTGGCACTGACAAGTATGTCATGTAATGGCTGTGAGGTTTTTGCAACTCAAATTACACATAGAACAATAAATACTATAAAATAATGTCCAGTTGGGGAGATAAAAAGTAGAGTGGAAAGTATTTAATTTGAAAATAGTTTCGTACAGATGATTTCACCGTAATTGGATAGCTCAATGTGCTTGTGCATTATAGATACTCATTATGCAACTACATCAGCAGCTTATAACTATTGGTTATAGGCTGCAGATAACTGCAGAGAACTTGTCTCTTTCTGCTTTTCTAAGTTTACCTTTGTTCTCAGCATACAAAAACAAAGGGACTTTCAGGAATACAGAATGAAATGTAAAAGGAAGATATGTATAAAATTTTATTTTCAAAAGAGGAAACTGAATATTCTACTGATTGTAAAAGACATAGAATTATCAATGTCAAAAAAAACAAAACTGGAAAGGACATAATCTCTTCTTTCCTGATATCAGAAAAATAGAAACAAAAATATATATATTACTCCTGTTTACTTTTTATCTGGACTTAAGACAGTGCAGCCATGGGGAGCTGTTCTAGCCTGTCCAGAAATAACATCAGCTTCAAAAGGAGGAGAGAAACTGAAGAACTGTAAAGCCATAAAAAGGACAGAAGCTAAGTAACAAACACGCTAGACGAAAGCTCTTACTTTGTTTTGAAGTAGAACGCTGCACAAAGCATGCCCACTACGACTATGCCAAAGACGATACAGGAAATAGACAGCACCTGGCGCTGGTACACTTCTTCGCTCTCTGTGAACAGCAAAATTGAGAATTATGAAAGCATCAGAAAACAATACTTGCGAAAAGTGGATTTCAGCACATCATGGTTTCGCTAATAATGGACAGATATGAGTGATTTGGAGGTCTGGGTTGGCCAATTCCTCAATAGAATGGATGCTTCTCTGAACCTCTCATCCAGATAAGGTTCACAGAGTTGTGGCCTCCTAGGGAAGTTTTAGAAAATGGTTCCAATACACACTGAGAGATTAATAATAATAACAACAATAATAATAGGAAAGTTTAATATTTTCTCTGCCCTATGTGCTATTTTTCAGCTTTTTTTTGAAAGTTTCTGCTGTCAATAGGATAAAGAGCCCTACAACCATGGAGTTTACCTGGCTTAAGGCAAGACCCATCAGAGCTCTCACAAGGTCCCACAAGGTTCAGAGTTGTTTTTCAGCTACTCGAAAAGCATAAGGTAAATTTTATTGAATGGTGGTTACAATGCCTTACTCCCCTGTCATTCCCTGTACTTGAAGTTACGTATAACATACCACAGCAAAAACTTCATTCGATCAGCCTGGATGAAACCCAGTGACTACTATGCTACAGTACAACAGATATTGCTTTCATGGGAGTTTATTTTTTAAAAAGCAAATTTCCTTAATAAATTTCATAAACTTCTAATCAATTTTTGAACAGGAACAGAATTAAAGTAGAATAAAAAGATAAGAAAACAAGAAAAGATACCACTCATTCATGACAGCAGACAGAGGCCGATAGGCAGCTGGAGTTTTACACAATGAATTCATCAACAGCTCCTTAAGTGTTATATTTTATATTCATCATTTCAACTACTTCTCTAGCACAAAGCGCTAACAAGCTAAACAGATTGTTATTTTTTTAAGATCAGTTTCTCCAAATATGCAACATACAAACCAGTATTTTCATTCATTTATTTTAGGTAGAAACCCAACATGTAATATTATCAAACCACTCTACAAGCACTGTACACTGACAAACCCCGCTTCCATCTTCAGGGTAGACCTCCCATCAATGTGAATATCAGACACATCTGTCAAGTAGGTGCCAGTAACTCCAAGTTCTAGGTTCGTAAGTCTCAGGTTCACAAGAAAATTTTGTACGACAACATCAAGTTGAATCTAGGCAAATACTGGGAAAAAAATCTACACCCAATTGGAACTTCAGTCAAAGACTATCTGGTGTTGTAATGACTGAATACAATACATATTATCCCAATTAGTATTAATTATTAATTTCTCAATAATGAATATCACAGTGTTGTTACTAAACATTTGGAATCTTATACCCAGTCATTTGTCTCTTGTAAAAATCCCAGTCCCTTTTTGTAAATTATTTCAAAAAAAATTATGAGTACTTTATTTCTTAGTTACTTCTTTACTTGCTCATTCACAGAACACCACAGCGATTCAGAAGTCATTTCTAAGATGTAAAATGTCCTCAGTTCCTGTTGACTTTTCCTCTCAAATATTATACTTTTTAAATATCATCTTAAAAAAAAAAAAAAAGGCAAATATAGCAACTCACACTTTCTACATGTCTAATATACATATAAAAAGTTTGCAATTCAATAGAAAATTCTAGTAACATTGCAGTAAAACTGATTCCAGTAGAAGTTTCGATTCATTCCTCATTGGCATGTATAAAATTTGCGTCTAGATAGTAAATCCTCATTGGCAATAAACTAAATGTTGGAGGGGTTAATTTCTTTTTGCTGTTGTTGTGGTTGGTTTTTTTGTTTTGTTTTGTTTGTTTTTACTAGACTGTATAATCACACAATTATCCACCTTATATTTCCACTGCAGTATACAAAGGACTGATCTTACAAATTTTGAATTCTTACATTGAGGTGGATGACACTGCAAGCGGTTGAAGAATTGTTCAGTTCAGCAGTTGTTAATCTATTCTGCCTGAATACCGATTTCAGCATCTACTGATTTAAGTAATGTGTAAACAGGCTTAATTTTGCTTTTCTTTCAGCCTAAGTCCTCATTTCTTAAAAAAATAAGTTTTTTTCTTTTGTTATTTTTTTAAGAAATGGTGAGTTTAATGCAGCTATGGTATTTTGTCAGTTCTGAATAGCTATCATTGTCTTGTTAAAGATGCTTTAGAATACATCTTACCAAGATAAAAGCAATTCAGAGACTGGACAATATTATCTTGCTCAAGCAACTATGTGAAGATTGAAGTCTTTTGTGTAGTCAGATTAATCCCTGTCACTGGCTTTCAACACTTGCTGATCAATGCTTTCTTTCATTTTTGTTTATTTTCCACAGTGCATATTTTAAGAACTTGTTATTGATTAACTTTACACCATTTCTTAGACATCTCTGTTCATTTTTTTATATCCTTTAAATCTTTATTGTATATTGGACCCCACCATTTTTTGTCTCCAATATCTTAAAATATAATCAGTAAAGCATTCTTTCATTTTCTAATCTTCCACATCGGCTTTTTTTAGAAAAACCCACCTTCTTACTGACAGAAATGTAATCTCTTTCTCTGCAAACTTTGAAGGTGTCCTCATTGTTGCCTTGATTTAACCTCACTATTGGTCTAAACCCATAGAGCACATCTGAGATCCTCTCTAGCCAAGGTGTATTGAAAAGAGCATTTAAATAAGGCAGAAAGGAGTACTGCCAAGTACTGCAAAGCACTTTTGCTTTCACAGAACAGAAAGCTGTAGAAATTCAATGTGTAGAAAAAAGTAGAAAATTCCTCCTCCTTGGTTGAAGATAGACATAAACTTATGCATACGCATATTTACATACTGAAAGAAACTTCCCAATGTAATCTAAAGTGTGACTGAAATGATAATCTCTCTCATTATTCGCATATATTCATATATTTCTTGTCAAGTAAATCACCTTACTTATATTCTCTTGAAGGGAATACTTTAGGGAGAGGATTCCTCATTTATTGAACAGCCAAGAAAATATTTCAGCTAAAAACCAAAATATAAACTGCCATGGATATTAATGGATAACCCAGATGACGAACAGAAGATGAATTCCACCAAGCATTCAAATTACACAACCTATACCAACACAAATACAACCACAGGCCACAGTGCTGAAAAATAACACAGTAAACTGTTCAGATGCTGAATGTTTTGTTTAATAATAATGACGGAAAGAAAGCTGTTCCCAGAATATAAGGACAACACAAGCTCACATGAGACATAAAGTCTATTGAAAGTCTGGGTTCTCATAGATAAATCCCCACTTGCTTTGTGTGCTGTTACATGTTTAGCCCATTTTTATTTATACTATGGATTATTTCTTATTTTCATTCTTGCTACAAAAATGTCTCTCTCCCTTCACTTATCTCACATCACCCCACTGCACGTAAACTTCTCATGCCTTTAAGTGCTCCTTTTTCTAAGTTTATCTCATGCATTTGCTACCGATGTGAAACACAAAATGACTACTAGTGATCCATGGAAGCAAAGTTTCTTCTGGCACTTACATCAGAGTGAAATTTCACCTCTCTGTTACTAAAAATACAGGTACTAAGGTTTGATTTGTTTTTTTTTTTCAGTCTCTTTCTCTTTAAAACTTACTCTTAAAGGCTATCATCTGTCCGCTTTATGCATGTGGAAAGACCCACTGAAACATAAACACAAGTCTTTAGAGGATTAAAAAGTGTGGGGTAGACATATTTTTCTCATAAGTGTTACATCTAAAGGACACGGTGGTTTTGTTGTGTAAATAAGCTGAAACTTGCCTCTTATTTGTGACCTTATTATAAAAGGAAGACCATTGATACAAGCTCACGTATGTTTCTAACAATATTACTGGGAAAAAAATATAGTGAATTAAACCAGATTATGTTAGACTTTGTTAGCACCTAAATCCACAATATCATTATCAATCATAATTACTGGATTCTCTAGTTCTATTGTGTATTTTCTGAATTCATTGAAACATCTTTGAGAAGTATTTCAAATATGAAGAAAGGCGTTGTGTATGTATGGCCTAAGCACAATGACAACAAACCAAAAATAGCAGCTTTCCCCCTTGCAATGCTTATTTCAATGTCTCTTGAATAAAATCTCAATCTGGTCACAGGAATCACAGAGAATAAATATTGAATATTCAAAAATTGAGACAAATGAGAAATTACAACATTTACAATGCAAATGCATTACTTAAGCTTTACTATATAAAGAAAAAAAAACATAAAAATGTGCAGATTAATTTTTCTGCTGGCAGTTTTTACTCCCAGCACAATAAGCATCACAAACCCTAACAGCATCCAGCATAACCTTACTTTTCTCACTCCCCTCCCTTAAGTGGACCCACTCTGTGTTGCTGCAAGTAACATGGTATTCAACAAACATGGAAAGCCCAGTATCTTGTCACTGGTATGAATGGCAAACAGTAGCTTTCACTATGTTTTCTCCCATCAATAAATGCTGATGAAAACTTCATGAAAATAATTCCCTGACTTATTTTTCACCAGAAAATTTAGAGATGTTCTTCACCTTTTTCTCAATCCTTGCTATTTATGAGTTAACAGAGGAAGCGTGGCCTAATGGATAGAACATAAAACCCTCTTTTCCTCAGTAAATTGTAAGACTGCATGAAGGTGGGCATTCTTTCTGTCCCCATGCAAAACCTGAGCTGTGCTGTTGCAGCAAAGCAGGCACTGTCATCTCTACTGTAACCTCACTGCCATCTATTTTTTTTCCTTTCCCTTCATTCCCTGCCCATGCATTTTCTGACACATCTCCTAGCATGCCAGCTTGTATTAGGAGGTCCTGCAGAGCTGGAACCTCACTACTAAGGTGTACCTCAGTCATATCCTTTGCCACTTACACTTTTACTGGTGTCATGTAGCCTCAAAGTCCTATACACAGCAACAGAGGAGGGCTACGTGGAAGCTCCATACACAACATGGATTACCATAAACTAAAAGGCAAGAGAGTTGCAAAACCATATTTCTTAATTTATTTTTTATGTGTAATTTATGTGTGACAAGTGCTGATCTATATATGGCATTCTAAATTTAATTCATGAAGAGAATAAAAAAAGCCTGCGTGTTCCACAAAATCTGTGATTGCCTCAGCATCAGACTTCCAACTCTCCCAAGAGTTTGCACTGTTCTTTCACTTGCAAGCCCCTACCGTACAGATTCCCTACCATATGCTGTAGCTTGTGCTAAGACAGAATCATTGAACAGTTGAAACGCTACAAGCCACAGCTCACAAATTTCTTCTTTGACCTTGGGTAAGTCAAGATCCTTGTTCTTTCCTTAACCATGAGGATAATAGTGCCTCTTAAATTTCAGTGTTTAACATGACATAATTTAATATAAACTTATTAACCTTTAAAGGAATAAAGCCTATGCAAATACATGAAATAGATAAACCTGCCCCAGACAATTCTGTTCCAACATCTTTAAGAACATATGCATTACTTCACATAAAGTACCATGTTTTATTCTAATTCTCAGCTACCTTTATTAGACAGTTTTCTTCCTTCAACTTTTGTCCATCTGGGTAGAATTTCCCTTTTAAAAGGGCATCAAAACGGTTAAGTTCACAAATTTGGAGTGAAAGTTTCTATCTGCTACCGTTTACAGAAAGAGCAGAGTCAAGGTCAATTGCACAGATTCACATTCCAAACTGGAATCAGAGCAAGCTCACTTCAGTTGGCAGAAGTTCATAAAGCATTTCACAGTTTTGATAGTGATTCTCTCTTGGGAAGAGCTGTTTGATGACTGAGGGTAACAAAGATTACCAAAAAACATTTTCTTCTACTTGTGGAATGTCCACAGCAGAAGGGTCTTAATGAGAGCAAAGTGAAAATGACGTAGCCCATTCCATCTTACAATTGCACGATATTATACATTGGTTCATTATTGGTATTTAACACTAGTGAGAAGGGACGAATGTTGAATCTATCTGACCGAATTATTTTGAGTACTTGGTTCTACAATATTAATGCTATATTAGCACTAATTTTGCATGGAATATTCAAGAGATTATACATATATATCTAGATATATACACACACACACACATATATATGGTTACTGAGAACCACAGCTCCAAGTACCTCCAGTCTCTACTGCAGGTGTAAATTCAACCCTGAAGTGAGATCTTGCATCATCAGACCACTCAGTGACAGGATCATACTAAATCAGCTGGCAAGGAAGGCACACAAGATGCTGGTAATTTTGTTGGTTCAGTTCCAGCTACTTTTGTGTTGACAGTACCGTTGACCATTCTCATATAATGGTTTTGAAGTTATTCGAAATTTAGGTAAGAAAATCCGCATAACTGTAATACTTTACAAAGTCCGAATGTTGCTGACTAGTCTTCCATTGAACAGAGAAACTGACATTTTCTGCACTGTAGAGAAAAAAAAGCTTCCAGTCTTTCATGTTTATGCAAAAAAAAAAAACCCAACAGCTTCAAAGCATAAATCACAAAAACTTAAAAGACTGAAAAATACTACAAATATACAGTGGTCTCTTTCTTTTTTTTCATCAAATAATATTCTTTCCAGAAGAATTTAGTTTGGTTTTTTTTTCAGTGATTATGATTCCATGTATATTCTTGCAGGCTATCAATTATTTGCCAGGTCCTGAAGACCTCTCATACCATAGATTTCTCACAGAAAATATTATTCTCTTGCTGACTGTCTCAAAAGAGCATGTAAGCCCCACAATTCTGTATTAGTCTTAACCTGGTGGGGGAAATGGTATACTATCCTGCTCCTATTTTAATTTCTGGCTGCTTCTTGGCACACCTCTTCATCTTCCCTCTCTGATTTTGTAATCTTCCTTTATTCTTATTATTTTTTTATTGTAAACTTTATGATCAAACACAGTTCTGCACTTAAAAAACGTCTTTGCTATCATCTTTTCTTTTTGTTCCCACCATCAGCATGAAAATTCTTCAGAAACAAAACTTCCATTCAGCATTCATTCTTCTTGTAATGATCTTCTATTTATGCAAAGTCCATGCTCAGATGAGTCTTCCAGCTCTCCTGAGGCCCTGGTCCAGCCTTAATTTGTGCTTGTAAATGGAGGAAGCAGAGAGAAGGACATTTAGATGCAAGCTTCCTGCATGAGTTATTGTAGAATCTATCCTGGTTTCTTAAGATACATACATATAGAGACTAATTCAAAGACCATTAAGTATCATAGGCATTGGATTAGACGTATAATCACTGTGCATCATATTTAATATGTAACTCCACAAAGACAGTTTCTGAGAGGTTTATTACATAAAAATATTATAGTTTTACAAGGTAATAGTATTCTTTAATTCTGCCATAGTAATTCCTTAGCTGATGAGGGTTGTTCTTCCTAAGAACCTAAGCATGGTTAACATCTAATACAATAATGTCTTAATTTCCCCGCTGATATTTTATTTGATCTCAGAGCTTGTATTGCTACTATCAACAAAGCCCTGTCACTGAAATTTCTCCCACAGGTGAGGCTTATATATTCTATATCTTGCTCACTTGCTAGTACTGAACATTCCCCTCAAATCTCAAGCTAACATAAAAGCTGCCAAAGTGTATTTGACAGTTATTGTTGATGTCTACATTGTCAGGAGGTCACAGTAAGTCAAGCAATATTATAATTAAGTGCCATCTGTGTTTTTGACTGCTGCTGTTTTAACCAGAGTGCTTATATAGATTTTTTCTTTTTCAAAAATATGGTGTGAGCAGTGACAAAAGAACCATAGAAAATGGTCATTAATAACTTGAAATATTTTTTGCTTTTCTTCTTCATACACTGAAACAGAAATGCGGTGTTCTATCTGGGAAGACTCTGGAGAGTGGTGCCACAGAGGTTAAGGACAAGGGCTTAGTCAGCTGCAGAAAGATGTGAAAGGGGACACTGTGTTGCTACTGAAGTACCACAGTTTCTGAACAAGACTCTGCAGGCACAAGACTACATACTTATGCATTTCCTTTTTGTACCAAGCCCCAACTCCTTGACCTGGCTTCTCATCAAAAGCCAGTGACCAGGGAAGGATGTGACAACAAGGAGACAGACTGCCAGAGGGAGTCAGAGAAGCATCTTTCTCCACAGAGGGTTCTATCAATCTGTTTTCCCGTTGAAGCCATCCTCACACAAAGCTCCCACATACGTAGCGGATTATGGGTCTACAAACTTGTACGTCCATTATTGTTCTGCTGATTTTCCCTACCTCCTCCATAAGTCAGTGGAAATTGGAGACAGAGATCTGGCTTGATAAGTGCTGTCCCACACCTCTACAGGTGCACTGGCATCCCCCTCACCTTGTCACAAAATATTCCCGTCATTCAGGTCCCCATTACAGCAAGTGCATGTTTGTTCACCATAATGACTACAACACCCAAGCCTAGGTTGGATAAATAATCGGAGGGAAAACTAGATTATGTTGGCAGAGAGAGAAAAGTAAATACAGTGACTGTAAGCAGCTATACTCTTCCTTTAATCCTACAGAGGCTTTTTGCCAACATGAGGGATAACGCATCCAGTTGTTCATAGTGGGCAATGGCAGACACTTAAAAGTCTACTCATGTAAGTAGCAGCGTTAAGACACAATTAAGCCCTCAGCCCACAAAACGCCTAACAGAGCGCTCCTTGCTCTCACCCACGTTGAGGGATCTGTTTCGTGTATTTGGCAGTGGCTGCGGGTAGGCAGCAAGCTGCCAAAATCTAGCGGCTCAAGCGCCAAATTGTACATGTACGAAACTGCTGGGACTGCCGCAGTGCAGGCCTTATCATATTCCATTGCTTCAGAAGGATTGAAGAAGGGGATTAAAATCTTCAGCAACTGACATACTGCGTGATACCAATAATACATCCTAATTGTGTTCCTAGTTAAAGTTCTTCAAGTTGTTGAGAAAACAGTTTTACTTATTCTTGTAGCTTCTCATCCTGGCCTCCCAACAGATACAATCAAAAAGAACACACATTTCAATCTCTCTGTATTAATATCTTTAGGTGGCTTTTAAATACATCTGCAAATTGTAGCTCAAAGGGATGTGAACACATGCTTAAAAGTAAGCATGTACATAAACACAAATACATTTTTAACTACTAGATTTTTAAAATTCAAAATCCATTACATATGTTGTTTTTTCTTTCCAAGAGTGAAGCACGCAAATCATCAGAAAAAATCCATAAACTTGCCACTTCAAAGAGATACATGGCTATCCGAAACCATTCAGTGCAATGCAACTTCGTATAATTTATCGAAGAGTAAGAAATTAAACTCAGCAAGAGCAAAAGTATTTTCAGAATGACACATGCAATGAGCTTAGACGTCACTTAAAAAAAAAAAATCAAATTATCTCTAACCTCGAGGTGGTTATTGAGAAGACGGAGCAAGTGGCACATGGCAGGAGGAAAAGTCAAAACAGACAGTATTTGAAAAAAGAGTTTTCCACTGGATATGAGAAAAAAGTTCCTCCCATGAGGACAGCTGGGTGGTGGACCAGGCTACCCAGCAATTTCATGCAGTATCAATCCATCCAACCATGCCAGGTTTGTGGCACCCAGTCGGTTGACTAGGGAGCTCCTGAGGTCCCTCCAAACCTGAATTATTTTATGACTGCATGAAAGGGAGTAGCTTTACACAGTCCTTGTGTAGCAAGCTGAAGGACATATTACACCAATGTCAAATGTTTTCAAGTGAGGCCTGACTGGTGGTACCAGTAATAAAGGTTTCTACACAGAAGGCCTGGGTGTTACAAGCCAGGAGTTGTCATATGTGACAGTGATGCTGGCAGCACAGGGCAGCTTTTAATGTGCTTTGTAAACATCTGTAGCTGTGATTTTTATCTAAAATTTGTAAATGGAAATACTATTCCAGAAGCAAGCACTACCTCTGGTTAACCACAACATTTTAGTAGATAGCTCACTTTGCCAAGCAGTCATGGCAAAGTGTTTTCTGATTCATGCTTTATATGACAGCCCTTTCTGTATCCCCCAGCTTCACGTCTTTCAAAATTATTCACATTACTTTCCGTGGCAGTCATGATGGACAGCTCACGACTATAGGGCCAAATGGGTGCTGTACCTTGAACAAACATCGGTGAAACATCACAGCTCTTAGTATGGCTTAACGGAAAGAATAAGTAGAGATGGAGAGGCTGAACAGAACAACCCAGACAAAGGCAGCTCAAGAGCATACAGTAACTTGGCCTACTTGGGTCTGCCTGTGACCCAGTTTTCTTTTCTGCCTGGGCGAGAAACATTTTGAACAGCTCAAATAGCAGCGAGTGACCGAGAGCAGGCTGACAGGGAGGCAGGAGGCAACGGCTGCTGCATTGATATGGCATGAAAGCAAAAGGTGAAAGAACACAAAAGAACAGACTGCAGAAGACAGTGCCATTTATGATCCCAATGCTGTGGAAGAGGTATGAGGGTTCATGGAGACACCTTTATGATTGCGACCGAAATTCCACACACAAAAGGCTTTCTCACTGTCTGACCTGCTGCCTGTTACTCTAAGTTACTGTTTTCTCCCCTGCAGCTGAAGTTACTCATGTTTTAAAATTATATGCTTTCATATTTCCTAGCAGCTTTAAATAGGTATAATGAATTCTCCTGTCATTAATTCAGAAACAAATCTAGTTATCAAGAAGGCAGCTAGGTAAAATCTCTGCACATCTTAACTGTCTTTGAATTTCTCCTTAGCTGTCAAGTGTTGCTAAAGCCAAAGAAAACACATTGCCTTTCCAGGATGCTCTTCATACATCCTCTTTGACAACTCCTGTCTGTTTTCCTTCTCTGAGCAGCACTAGAGAGGAGATTCCTTCAGATTATCCTCATCATCTTAACGGCATACGTCCTCTGTCTACTCTAAAGAGCAATCCGAAAACATACAATTCATTAAGTTGCCAACATATTGCCATCAGTAATTTCAGTTTTCACAATATTGTCAGAGAATGCAGAGATGGTAGTTATGAATTAAAAGAAATTAATTAAATAAATCATCATCAAAAAGGTAAGGACTTGCAGCTTCCTCATTTACAATATATAAATCTCAGTTTAGATGTCTTTTTCTCTAAAACAGTTTTGTTTATATATATGTGACAAATATATAAATATGTAAGTTTATACTATGTTAATAGCTGGGAACTAGATCCAAGAACCTGCCAGACAGACATTCTCCAACACCCAACTATTCTCAGTTGCAGCTTTTATTAAAAGTTTTCAGGTATTTCCACCTTGCTTAGACTCGTTTTTGAGTTGGAAACATATAAGCAACATTTAGGATGGATTAATCCGAGAAATCCTCCTGCTGGGACTCGCTAGGAACAATGGGACTGATTCTAGTCTACTTAAAAACATGCATGAAAATTTCACTGAAAACTTAGTAATATTGGTGTAAACCCAGGATGTGCGTGACCAGCCACTACTATACATCGGCTGGAACAAGACCTGTCATTCAGATGTGAGCTTCCTCTTATATTTTGTCTCAAATGGTTCCTATTGAACAAAAAAAATCAATTTCCAGGTACTCTTAACTGGCAAATGGAACATCAAACATTCCCATAATGCAGAATCAGACTTCAGAAAATACAGATAAGAGAATCAACCACCAGCTACATGTCACTATTAAGCAAAGCCTTCATTGATCATGCCTCTATCAGCTAATGCCAGATATCAACTCATTAGGAATATTTCCACAGAAACAGCTGCAATATTTGAAGAAAGCAGATATTTTCCAAGGCAAGGGCTTTTGAATCCTCTCTCAAGACATTTTGAATAGATTTAGAAGTGAAGACCAGAATGCTCCCTGAACATATCGTGTATTTCTGCTCAGCTGTTTCCTGCTCCTTGTTTTACTGTTAGCCAGTCTCATAATGAAATTCCATACTGAGTCATTTCTTCACTAATTTTTGTATTGTTTAAAACAGTTTCACAAAACCAGTATTATATTCTAGGTTTTCTAAAATCACCCTAAATTTCCATAACTCTATGAGCCAAACTATGTCCTGCAGAGTGCTGCAATACTGCAATAATTTCTGACTTAGGTTACTTGAATTTATAGAAAGAATGATAACTGACATCTCCATCGAATGTTGTGGATGCCTTCAAATCCACTCAGTCATTGGGGCCATATGTGAGATTTTGAACTTCAGTGACTATACCAAAGTGTATTTTTGCTTCAGTGAATTCACAAGCATAAGTCATTTCATTCTCTTAGTTGAGCGAAGTCAGACTGAAGAACTTTTATAATTTAAAAATCATGTTAGTTGAAGTGTAGGCTGGCTTTTCTTTCCTGCTCTTCCTAACAGGAAAATGATATATGTTGTCATGAAACAAATCACACATGTAAATCACATATGTCTCTGTGAAACAAATAAAATACATCATATTGCCTTGGCAAACAAAATTTCCTACCTCTATCTAGTACAGTGCTTCATATATTTTTTTGGCATAGTATTATTGCTTGAAATCTAGCTCAAACTCTGTGGAATATGTGAATAGACTTTGTATTTAAGGTGAAAACTGGTAGCACTGCTTTACAAGCTGTCATTTGACAAAACAAAAGAAATAAAAGGTATTTCTTGTAGGCTCATATTTAATATGCTATGATTGCGTTATTATATTGCTTAGACTTATTGGATGAGGAACTCAAACAACAGTGAGATCAGCAGTGAATTTACGTAGCATTTTTTTCCAACAATATGTAGAAAGACAAATTTGCCTAAACAAAAATCCTTTAACAATTTAAAATAAAAGTAAACATTTCTCACTTTACCACCTTAACTAGGGAATAATGAAGAAAATCTTTTATTGATTGCCTAAATTTTCACTCCTTTCTATTTGCCATTTCCAGCCCTACCTGGAAAGCCTGTTGGGTTTAGCAGAAACAAAACAAAGGATGATGCCATAAATCTCTCTCCAGAACAAACCAGCTCTTTCCTTATCTAAATAACCTCCAAAACATGGACTTTCTAACTAGCTCATGCACACATGTATTGCAAAGGCATGCACTGGTCCAATGTGGTACCCTAATGTATCTTACTCATTTGGTTAACATTACACTTGCTTCTCTCCTACACTGTAAATACCCTTGAACAACAAGCAATGTTAAATTCAAGGTAGTTGGGAGGATATAATCAAATGACTCCTTCCTTTAATATTGACTACTGCTCTCCAAGTAGCAATGCAGCACTCTTGAGGAATAATGCAACGTTTTATATTGAAGTACTTTACAAACTGGTTTCAACCTTTCTGTACAAGATCTTTGCCTACTGTTAAAGTTACCGAACAGCTAACTGGACTTCTCATAAGCTTATCTGCATTTTATTAGTACAGAAAAATAGAATGTTAACTAATTATAATGAATTAATCATATAGATTTGTGGTTTTTTTTCTATTTCTGGCAGAAAATAAGAATTCTACCTATTAGACCACAAAAATGCTGCTCTTAATGGAAACATTAAAAGTATCTCTTAGTTGAATTCATGTGTATTTCTCTACAAATCAGACCTCTGATTTCTGTGTAATAATCTGTTGTCTTTCATAAAAAATGTGTAATAATAACTGCAATAGCTTCCAATATAAGAAGTCAATTCTGAAGGTTTCATAAGTCATTACCTATTTAGATTCCTATTTAAGAATTTGATTAAATATTTTTGTTTGGTTTGCAACAAAGCTGAATTGTTTTGATATGAAAGAAGTCTCAGGACACAAGAACCTTACAAGACCTAAGAATTCAAAATGGCCCAGTAACTTTTTGTGAGTTTAGAATTGCTTTATTTAATATCATTGATTAATTTTATTTGCTATATATTTTTATTTACTATAAAATTTTGGCCCTAAAGCAACTACTTTATATTACAATTTCAGTGAAAAATTCTGGTGGCTGAAGAACTCCGTAATCTCATAAGATCTCTTTAAAGACAAGAAACAATACCATCTGCTCCTTCCTAACAGGCACAAACTACTCATTTCATATCATAAAACTAGAAATTTTAGAGCCATTCAGTAACGCAACAAAATGCAGTTCTTTTATTTTTTTTTTAAACAGCGCCATACACAAGGCTTTTTACATATTCAAAAATACTCAGGTATGAAATAAGGCAAAAGCCTTTTTATGTTATTTGAATAGCCTAATGTTGGCAATTGCTCTGCTGTTTAGCAGCTCATAGAAGTTGAAATGAAGGAAGAGGAAAAAGTATGTCTGAATAAATTCAATCCTAATAAATTTTACCTACCCATTCAAATTGTACCCCGTTAAAGTTTCTCCACTGAAAATTTTCAAGTCTATGGGAAAATATAAATAGCACCATTAAA
>VWZK01004838.1:0-10815 GCA_013396935.1 Baryphthengus martii
TACCCATAAGCATTCAACCCTATCATCATCACAAATCCAAACAGTCTCAACCCCATCATTACTATATTTGGTTTCCAAGATCTCATAGCATTCTCTAACACAAAGGGCCACTGCACCGCCTCTCCTCCCCTGTCTATCCCTCCTGAAGAGCTTGTAGCCATTGATTGTGACACTCCAGTTGTGTGAGACATCCCACCACATTTCTGTGATAGCCATTATGTCATAGTTTTCCTTGCGCATCATGGCTTCAAGCTCCCCATTTGTTGCTCATACTAAGTGCAGTGGGGGCCCCATTTCCAACCAGACCCTTCTCAGGTACTTCCACGATTTCTAAACGTCTATCCCTTGTCTCAAATGAAATGGTAGACGAGTCCTCACTAGTCCACCATCCTTCAAGCCCTGGCATGCTTCCCTTGGGCTTACTTCTAACAGGCCCGGTATTCTCCCCTTCGCTCTTCATATCTAGTTTAAAGCCCTGTCAATGAGCCCTGCTAACTCTTGCCCCAAAATCCTTTCCCCCCCTCTGAGACAGGTGCATCCCACCTGCCACCAGCAGGCCAGGTGTCTCGTATAGCAGCCCATCATCAAAAAACCCAAATCCCTGCTGATAACACCAGTCCCAATAGGTGTTGGGACTGGTGTTATCAGCAGGGGGGCTGGTTGTTAAAAGGAGGTTGTCATGATGTGGTAGGTGCAGATTCCCCCACAGACAGAGCACACACAGGGTGCTGAGCAGTTTGAGGCCTCGGCCATTAAGCTGCACCTCACGGTGCTTAACTGGCACCTCAGGGTCTGGACCCCTTAGTAAACAGGCTCGGGGTTTGGGCTCATCCGGGCTCTTTCGTGTTTTGTCCGGCGTCATCCCTCCGCCAGTGAGAATGACCACAGTGCACACTCGACTAGGGTATAAATGGGGTCCTGCCTGAGAGCCAGAGGAGTTGTTTCTTGGCAGAGCAGCCGGCCTGGCAGTCTGACCCTCCCCTTGGACATGCCATCCAAGGACACTTCCACGGATTGAGGAAGTCTCCGTGGATCAAGCGAGCCATTAACTTCCAATGGACACCTGAACCTGCAGGTCATAAGGAGTGCTGGGCAACCCTCTTTGCAATAAGCCCCCACTTTGGATAGCGGCTGCTGTTTGTTTTGAGTGCCTCCGTGACACACGGCCAAAAGAAAAGGTCAAGAACAGTGCAGCCATCTTGACTCTTTTCTGATGCTAGCCAAAATCAATTGCACTGTACAGAAGATGGAAATTACGTAAGAGTCATCTACAGTTGCAGTCCCAGAACTGAAGCATCTTCAGCAGCATCAGCACCATAATACTCCATTTTTTTTTTCCTCTAAGTGGCATCTTTCATTACATCTCTAGTCCATACTACTTATGAAAATAGTGTTACATGTCAACGGCATCAGGAAGGATAAAAGCTTTGTTATGAGAGCCTGAAGGCATTTTAGGACAGAAAAGAAACAACAGGAGAAAACTTCAAAGACCTCTCTGACCTTAGACTCATCAAGCAAAAGACACTTAGCCCTTTCCTTACTCCAATCCAATCTGCCAAGTAGAATCAATGAACAGCTCTGAGTGTGCAAGTTACTTGATACAAGACCTTCTTTGCGTTACAACTCTATTCTTTAGATAAATAGCCCAGAATTCTCCTGAATAAGGTCTTCCTAATGAGAATCTTTATTTCCTTCACCATGTTTGCTCTGCTAGTGTAGGCAACAATAGCCCCCATTTCAAAAGCCCTAACAACACTAGCAGAGCAAAAACTTCAAGTCCTCCTAAGTCTAGCATTTGGGTGGCACCATTTCTGGCCTTACATTCTCACAGAAGAGGTCATACAGCATGTAACAGCAGGTTTGAATGGTCCCAACACCACCACAAACAGTATCACATTGGTACAGTAGCATTTGTTTGTTTAATTGTCACTGAATCCTGTAGTAACTGGAGTTTAATGAGGAGGACAGCAACTCACAGATATATTAGAGCAATAAATGAACTGCTAGGTAGACATAAGCAACAAAAGAACTTTTCCTCTTTTCAAGGGGAGAGCAAATTCTCTCAGCTTAATACTGAGGGGATTTTTTATGTGCCTACAATCGAAGCCACTTTCTAAGAAGAGATCGAAGCTACTTTCTAAGAAGAGATGAGGATCATAATATATTGGTATAATAAAATTTCCTAACAAAGGCTCCTGAGTAAATTCTATTATTCCACCTCTAACACAGACAACAGTGCATAATATTAAGACAAAGTTGTGAGGCACCAGTATTAGTCAACTTTTAAATACAGTTTCATATCGTGACTGGTATTATTGTGTACAACCTGGCTTCTAGAAAAAGGCATGGCGTAAGTATAACCACCATAAACTCATTGTTCTACCTTCAGTCGTGCTATTCCTTCCTGATGGATCTTCCCCATTCACCCCTACAACCTCCCGGACAGAGAGGCTTCCTCCTCTCTCAAGTACCTTAACATAAAGTCACTCTACGTTTGTAGTCAAAAGTGCTCCAAGATCTCAATGGTCACCCACACTCGAGGAAGATGGCACTTGCTGTACTGGCACCTTGCACTTCAGCTTCTACCACAGGCAGTCTCTCCTCCCCTGGAACAGTATTTTCCTAGCAGTCAATGACTACATGGGAAAACAGCCATCTCACATTAATGCATTTTATATGTGGATATGCAAGATCATTAGACTTTATCAGGATGTACCAGTTTTCTTCTGGATATATTCATACCTTTGAATTTAATGCATCTGCATACAATGCAGCACTATCTGAATAGGTGAATTTTCTTTCAGAGAAAAAAAATACATAATTACTCAATATTTGCGTAACTATCAGAATTCCAGGATTTCTCAACTATATTTTGAGTATTACAACTCATGAAGGTCTGTAGAAAAAAAAAGAACATATTCCACTTCTGTTTCCAGGTCAATTTTAAGTTCCGTAGCCCAGACACACACAAGCTAGCAACACATTTAAGTAGTTCCAACCTACAGTACAAAATAAAGCCTTTGTTTCTACAGTGTTTTCTACAGAGTTTTCCAAGAATCACACCTTTGCATCAACTCAGACTATGGAACTAAAAAACCCAGGAAAACTCAACTCTATATAAAAAAACAAACAAACAAGAAAAAGATGAACACATAAGAAACTTTAGTAGTAAAGCAGAAATAAAGAAATCAGCAGTTGGCTATAAATTAGGACTTATTAACAAAGAGATCTTACATATTGTCTCCATGACAGTTTCTATTGTATAAATGTTGACAGGGAGTGGCAATCTTTTAGTCGGTTAAAGCAAATCGTTTACATGATTTTCAGTATCAGAACAGACTTTGACCTGCGCTCTAGTTAGAAACTGGTACAGATCCTGTGTTGATTCTCCCTTAATAACACGGGTAGCTACCCAACCAAGCACCTGCTACTTGGTCAAGACAGCCTCTAGACTGCTGTTATACTCTGCTGATGTCTGGATATCCATCAATCCCAAAAAGCCCAAGAAGAAATCTGACTAGAGATGACACTACAGGAGATTCAATCAATTCAGCAGAGCACAACACTACAGACAAGAGGAGCTCCAAACCACTTTTCTTTTTCACAAAGATCGAGCTTCAGCTATTGTTCAGCCACTGTTATTTTGGGTGTTTATTTCAGACAGCTACTGAGAAAGCTAAAAACCAGCACTATTTGCATTTACTTTAAATGAACTATAACTGGGTCCTGTCTTCATAGTGCTTACAGTTTCACCAATATTGTCTCATCGACCTCTGGCTCTATTGCTGCTTGAATGACTGGACAAATTAAGGCAAAGACAGAATAGTTTTCAATCATTCTCTAATTTTGTTCTCAAAGAAGGAAGTTCATTTTTTCAGTATCTCCATTTGGAATTTCGATTTCTTGATGACAAAGGAGTTTTGATAAATAACATCAAGCAACATCCACAAAAAAAATAGAAGTATTCAATTACGTGTTTTGGGACTTCTCAAATAAGAGATAAACATCCTGTATTCAGAAAAACATTTCAGTATTCCTTGGTAAGAGCCCTAAAACAGCTTTTTATTTTTATGTAGTACTAAAGTATGTCCTAGGGAATTCTGCTAACAGCAACTGTGAGGCTACTAATACCATGTGCTCACAATGCTTCTAAATATTTAAGTTCTTAACGAATGTCTCCTGAGGCCATCATTGTCCTCAGCATCAAATATTTACAGATCAACAGGTTGATTTTCAATTTGTGCAACAAGCAAATTCCAGGTGTTTCCCCTCTTCCTTCCCACCAAGAAAACAAAACACTCCAGAGCAGCCAGGGAAAAGGAAAAATACTTTTACTTGATAAGAGCATGTATAAGCTATCACACAATTTGGGATTGTAGTTTGTTGGTTTTTTCCTCATTCCTCTTGTTGAAACATGCCTTAACAACAAATTTCTATTCTCATTCTCGATTAAAACTTTTTATACGAAAGAAGTAATTACATTCCTAGAGCCTTTAGTTTTATGAGAAGAAATGGCTAAGTTAACTATTATTCCTGGACAAAACCTACCACACAGTGCGAATCAAATGTTAACATTTTGACAACCCCACTATCTCTACTGTTAACCCTCTAGAGGCATCACAAAAAAGTCCAAGAGGTGCAACCTGAAATGAGAATCCAAGTTACTGCATTTCAAAAGCCAACTTACAGTTGTATTTTACCTTTGATGAACATACTCATTTATATATTTTATCATTCATTTCACATGAACCTATATATTTCATAATTCTTAGTGACAAACAGGCAATATTAACCTGCAATTATAATCAGTTTTAGGTATAAAGCTTGGATATGGCAACTTGAAGACACAGAAATGTATTTCTAGGTCAGGCAGACATTTTAGATCTAACTACAGATTCACATAATCACAAAATAGTTTGGGTTGGAAGAGATCTTGGAAGATCATCTAGTTCCAACTCCTGTGGTCATGGGCAAGGATATCTTTCACTAGATCAGGTTGCTCAAAGCCCTGTTCAACCTTGCACGGAATACTTCCAAGCACGGGGCATTCACAGCCTATCCAGGCAACCTCTTTCAGTGTCTTATCGCCCTCAGAGTACAAAAACCTTCCTCATGTCCAATCTAAATCTACTCTCTTTTAGTTTAAAACCATTGACCTTAGTCTTGTTACTACAGACAGTACTAAAAAGCCTCTCACTGTCAGAAGACACATATTCAGATATTTTCTTCGAATATCCTGAAATCCTTCTGTGCAAGGCTTCTCTCACTCAGTCTGCATTGATACTGGTGATTGCCCAAACTCCAATGAAAGACCTTACACTTGGATCTACAGAACAGCAGCAACGTGTCCAGGGCAATTCAGTCAGTCATGACAGTTCCCTTCACTTAGAACTACCTCCAGACAACTTACCGCATTCTGAAGTTGACACTGTAAATGTTCAGACTCTGTGTTTTTTTTAATGTATGAGCTTCATTAGTAAACGAGTAAACCTCTCAGATACCAAGTTTCTCTAGCATTTTATCACTCAGATCCTAAGAGTACAGTTAACAGGGTTTCAGTGAAGGTGATTTTCAGCAGTTATTTCAATAGATAAGAACTTCTGAAGTAAAGGTACTTTGAGTTTTATTCTTTAGGGATTTGGTAAATATTTCGTCAATTTAAAAAAAAAAAGTAATGACAGAGTCTTAAGTGTTTCCTAGCAAGTTAAGTAGAGGGGAATAAAAAAGGTCTAGTGACAACAGAGATTTAGAACTCCAAATCTCAAAGAGAATGTGATCTTCTAACCTTTTCATATGCAAATCAGATGAACATTCATCTAGCTGAATATGAAATCAACAAGAGACCTGGGAAAAAAAGGTGAAACAAGCTCTGAACTTGTGTATTTTTGGTGCAATGAAAATAGAAAACTCTTGAGGCTAGATAAAACAAGTTTGTGATACACAGTTTGCTACAGTCAGTTAATCTGAAGCCAAACTGCTGAACGAGTGAAACATTTGATATCTTTGAAGGTTAAGACCATCAAAAAACTGTTTTAAGAATTTGCCTACTCAAGTAATTGACTAAGTACTTGAATAACACTAAGTTACTCAGGTATCTACATAAAACACGAAAACTTTGAGTTATCAGAGCAGAGAGCAACAAAAAGCATTTTCATGAAAATGTACCAGTTATTTTTTAATCACAAGCATAGGGAGCTTCTTATCAAGATGTTCCCCATCCATTCATGTGTTACACCCCTCCTTCCCTATTCTACAACAACTGGAAGCCTGTAAATCCCAGACATTTACTAAGAAACACAGAGGAGTAGGAAACCCATTACTCCAAAATTGTTGTGGAAGTATGCTCACTGAATACTACTTTCCACTGCTTAATATCATAGAGACTCTAACTCAAGCTAATAGCTAGTTACTTAAAACGCTATTGGCTCTACTAAGCACATCTCTGGTAATCACCAGCATCTGATCACTGCGCATCCATCTAACACAGCCTTCACAGTCTTAATAGATCTTTTTAGGACTGTAAGACTCCTAGTACATGATATTTTGAGGGAAAAAAAAAACACTGCATTATTCTGTGGCACGTGCTCTACACAGAATTTAGGCTTTGGCGTCCTCATGACTCATCAGAAAAGATGCCTATCGATGATTTCCCAGCCTAGTACCATATCAAGCACATGAAAGCCCCAAAGAAACAAATAAATTTAGAGACAGTTGCAACTTAGTTTTCTTACTCTGTTTTTATTACAATTGCATAAGAGAAAACAGGAAAAATACATCTCTCTCCTGCACTTCAAATTTATGAATTTCCTTCTTGTAGCATGAAACTGAAATTATATAGTCCTCCGTTTGTCTTTCCCACCTGTTCTGCTGTCAGCACTCCTCTCCCACACCTTCCTGAAACAGTCAAATGCCTTCCTCTGCATCAGCTCCCCGCCATCTTCTTTTCTTAATGTTCGCGTACTACTTTACATAAAAATTTAGAATCTTTCTAGCATACAGAACCTAGGTTATGACAACTAAAAAACCTAAAATAGTTATAAAACTGTTTTAGAAATTATTCCATGCCTGACTTTTAGTCTACAAGGGCTACAACTGATGGAAAGAGTAAGAATGGAAGCAAAACAAAATAAAGCTAAAGAAGATAAAACCATCCTAAGCAAATCCAAGTCCATTGCTGAAATTTTTCTTCACACAATAAGAAAAAAAAAAAAAAGGTGTTTCTCGAATCTAAAGTAATTCCAGCATTTTAAGCTTACATGTATAGAATACCAGATGCTGAATTTAAAGTGTCTGTATCGCTTATTCAGATATTACCATTCAGATACACAGATACTTAACACCTTTCCCCACGAAACGTGAAAGCAATTACAAACAACAACAATCCACAACTTTAATCAAAGATAAAAGGCGTTTTAGATTTTAAAAAGTTTTTTTAGAAGTTTTTTTTCTGCAGTCTGATCATAAAAACATGGCTTTACTTTCTTTCTAAGCATACAAGGCCTAGAGCCTGAAAAGTCTCCCTCTTAAATCAGGAGCTGTGGGGAAGGGAATGGCATGTTCATCGTAGAAGATATTTTCACTACAGCTATGTCTAAGGACTTCTTCCTTTAAAACATATCCACATAGATTACAACAGATTTGGTACATAAATAGTGCCTTGGGCTAAGGTATCTGTAATGAGGGCCAGCTACAAAAAAAAAAAACCACCACAAACGTAATTCTGATGACTATACCATAAGAAGCTGTCTTTAAAAGAATACACAAATGTATGCCCCAAAATTTCAGATTTCTAGAAAACTGTCACTTGAAAGGACATTCTCAAGATCCAAGATGCAAACACATGTTTTAAAACTTCACACAAACATGACAGGAAGCATCCCAACAAGTTCATTCCCCAACTGATTACAGCTTAGCTCTACAATTGAGATAGGTTGAGGATTTGCCCCTTTTCACTTAATTAAAAGGTGAAGGAATATAGCTAAAGCTACTATCAACTGTGTATTTGATACCTTCAACCTCCTTACTATCACTGCAGGAAGGTCCCCATAGTATGGCCAGCATTAAAGCACATACTAACAAACTGAGTCATAGTCAATATAAAACTCTGGGCTCTTAATAGGCTCTATATTCTTAATATCTATCAACAGAAGCTGAGTGTAAAAATGTCTTATTTGACAATAACCTTGACATGGTATATCCTAAGCATAAAGGCCCTTCTCATTAGCTGTGATTCTACCATGACAAGAGTGTAAACTAGATCAAAGTTAACTGAAAGGTGCAGTACTATTTTCCTTTGCGGCAGCAATATCCACAAGGTTCTACTTTTATCCAGACATGTAGGTTTGACCTGTCAACACTTCAGAATCTCACCAATCAGTAACAGGCTAGAGTACACAATATCATGTATCAGATTTTTTTCAGTATTCTTTTCATTTCTCCACCACCCTATGGTCAACAAGCTTTCTGCTAAGAATCAAGTAGCAGAAGATGAAGAAAGACTATTAAGAGCTACGTCCAATCCCATGTCTCCCAAATCCAAGTGTCAGAGCTGATATTAGGAACAAATCCAATTTACTTGTCCTCCTGACAACAGAAAGCCAAAAAAAAAAATACACTAAAAAACTTTTATCACTTGCAACAAAGAAAATAAGTTCTCTACTTCAACACAAAAGCAGAAATTACAATTTGCTACTATTTAATGGCATCTCTACGCATATCTAAATATCCAGCTACATCCCAAATAAATTGGTTGGATTGGGTTGGATTGAGATACCTTTTATAATCAGAACCAAAATATCATCCACTTTCATCAAGCAATTACCAAATTATGTCGGGTTTATGTCAGGAAGTGTTATAGTTTTCTTTCTTATGATGCAATTATAACTGACAGCACTGGAGAGATCTATAAAACCATCAGATATCATCAAGTAGGGAAACAATAAACCAGCAGCCCTCTACCCCAGGTTTTTGCACACCAACTAGTTCAAAATGCATTTAAACCCTATCACGACTAGTTCCCCACCTCTAAGGGCATATTAATCTTAGAGCTGTGTTTTATACGTCATGAGCTTGCATTTGCAAACGTCTACGCTAAACCGGCTGAAGTCAGTGCTACAGTGCTTAAACACAACATAAGAGGACCTCACTCTTAAGAAACAGTTGTTGAAGAGGGAATTGGTATATCAAAGCTATTTGCAGTCTTCTGCTTACACAAAGGACTGGTACTCACGACTTTGAACAAAGTGTCCACCGTCCTTTGTGACAGTCGGTGAAGAAAAGAAAGGTGCATGAAGAGAGAAAGGTAAGTCTGAGGCAGGACTGAACAGGCGCATCCTTAGCACGAAAGCCCCTCTCTCCGTACAGAGATACTCACGCACCCTCAGCTCAACGCCGAGTAAACAAAACACCAGTGCGGAGTTAAGCAGGGTGGTAACTCAGCCAGGAGTGAGAGATTCGGTCTCATAGGGCAAGACATTCGGGTAGATGGGACCGGAGGCACATTGGCACTCCCTACTCACCAGCAAACAGTCCACGTTTACTTCGGATTTGGGGTCCTTTAAAGTCACGTCGATTTTTTCAAACCGAGACTCAAAACTTTCTCCCGTCGACATGTTTCCGGAGATAAAAAGTTTCCCTTATTCCAGAGCAAAGTAAGGATAAAAAAAAATGAGAGTACAAAATAGGAACAAGCGAGCACAAAAGAGAAACCACACCGCCTATACCAGGCTGAAAAGGGATTCCTGCAAAATGCTTTCAATCATAGAAGTCTCTGAGACAACTCCCCCAGGCTGTCCCGCCAAAGGGAGAGAAAACCGGAGAGTGTGCGGCGGTGGGGGACAAGGCTGACTCTCCCCCTTCCTTCAAGCACGCACTTGCCTGTGGTGCTCACAACTCTGCAGCAGCAGGTCTCCTCTCCCTCCCTCCTCTACTCGGGCCCCAGCGTCTCAGCAACATCATTTTCCCAGCCAGGGAAGTCACCCTGGGAGGCTGTGTAGCGGTTCCTCCTCCTTGCTCTGCAAAAGTGCCTGCGGGGTCGGTGCCAGGTGCCGAAGCAGAATTTCCTTTCCGGAAAGCCAAAAAGAAAATAAAACTAAAACCAACAGAGAAAACAAGCAAACAGATAAAACCAAAAGGGCAAAAGCCTGCAGGCAAACCAAGACGGCAAAAATAAGAGGGGGGGGAAGTAAGAAAATCCTCTCGGCGGCGTGTCTCAGCGCCTTGGTATTAGTCCTTCCATGGGCACAGAGCGACGAAGCAGGGGGCAGGCCAAGGGAGAGGCTGCGCCTCCCCTCGGCTGTGCCCTGCCCGCTTCGGGCGGTCAGGCAGCGCTGGGCTGTCAGCTACGCGCCCTGGCTCCCGCTGCGAGTGCCCACCACGGGCAAGAGACGAGTCCCTTCAACGACGGAGCGACAGCACCTTTCTTCCTCTCTCCTTCTCCTCGCTGCCTCCCACCGCTGCCAACGCCGACTCCGCTCCCCACCTCGCTCTTCCGCCTCACGTACGGGACGGCAGCCCGGACAACTTCAGGACCGACCGTAGGAAGGAGGCGGCTCAAGAGGAGGACAGACCGTAAGGTCCACCCGCGGCGGCTGTGGGGAAACCTGCGAAAGACACCAACATGTCCGCCTTCCTGTTTGAACGGTCGGGCGGGGGGGGAAGTTAGGGCGGAGGGGCGGGGCGCATGCGCAGAGGCTTCCGTATGGGCAGGGGAGGGGAAAGAGGCAGAAGGTATGCGCGCGAAGTGGGGGCGCGAGGTGGTGGCGGTCCTTCCCTCCGTCCGTCCGTCCGTCCCTCCTCAGCCGCAGTGCCGCCGCC
>VWZK01004838.1:10970-42475 GCA_013396935.1 Baryphthengus martii
TTCCCCCTCCGCCGCCACGGCGGTTCTGGGGCGCGTCGCGCGCAGGCGGAGATGAGCGCAGAACCCCCGGTCGGGCGGTGCCGGCGGCCGTCGGATGCTGTCTGTCGTACGTGTGCCCAGGCTCCCTTGAACGCGCCCCAGAGCTGCCCGCTCCTTGCTCGGCGGGAAGCTGCGCAGACGGGGCCCCGGCACCGTCGCGGGCCCGGTTCCGCAGTTAGGCGGGCGGGCGTTGCTCAGCACAGGCCTCTAATAGCTACTGGCAAGTGACAGCTGCCTATGAGGGTAACCGCAGCTCAGGGTGCCCAGGGAGCTAACGGGGTCTCCATCCTTGGAGGTCTGCAAAAGCCAGCTGAACACAGCTTTGGGCAGGCAGCTGTAGGTGGCTGCGGAGGCCGACCTCCGGAGGGCCCTGCCAGCAGCAGCCACTTGGCCATCCTGTGTGCCCACAGAGGCAGAGGCCACTTTCCCCAACAGCAAGCGTTTATAGAGGGTTTCATTTTATGTCCTGAAAAGAGCCATGTACCAGATAACACACCTAACTCGGAAAGAATGGAGAGATACATAGCCCATGCAGCATGTTTTTTATTTCTGGTTTAAACCTTACTTTCCATCATGGACCATTTCTTCAAATAAAGAAACTGCAGTAAAGTAATAATTTCAAATAATATTGGACAGAGGCTGCTGTAACGGTTCTGTTCTTTGACTTCCACCGCAGTTCCAGAAGTGGCAATGGCATTTTTACAAAGATCACTAAAAACTATGTAGAGAATGTCAAATCCTTAATCTCTGGTCACTGAACAGTTGCCAGGAGAAAACCTGAATCACTAGCACTGAGTTGTTTCAAAGTCATGGTTAAGAAACAAATGATCTATAGCCAAGTGGTAGGTCATTTGAGCTATTCAGTCTTGGATATTCACTACTGGCTATCTTGCTTTATTCAGAGAAAGAAAAGAAATGGCATTCTACATTTTGCCTTTCCTTGTCTGCAGCTGCCTGCTCTTTATTTTCTGAAGAGAAGTGTGTACAGTTAAAGCAAAAATACATTCTACAATAAGGTGATGCTCATGTTTATTTTCACTAGTTTTATGCTGACTGTTACCATAGCCCTTTGTTTCGGAGGGTTTGGTTGTTCTTGGAAATGCAGATGTTCCATTTCAACAACCACAGTCCAAAGAGAACATCTCGGGTATGCCACGAGCTAGGGGTGTAAGCTTGGGTTGATTTCATGTGTGATGTAGCAACTAATTCCTAAAATAACAAATAAAATGCTTCTTACAGACCTCATATTAAACAAGATGAAAATCGTAATTAGAGATACAGAGCCTAATTCGCAGTACTCTTGGGCACCTGGTTTAGCATTAGACCACAGCAAGGTAATTCAAAGCACCTGACTGTAAAGAATGCAAAATTCCTGAGGCCTGTGATAGAGTAAGGAAGAGGAAGCCTGAATCTGCGCCTTGGTGGGCAGGTTCACCCTGTAGTGACACAAGTCCTGAGCTATGCGCCAAATGCTGCTTATGTGGTTTGCCCACTGTCTATGGGAAAACATACAGGTACTCTTGGAAATGCAAAACGTCCTCCATCCTTTCCAGGCCTCCCTGCAACAAAGCTACACATGTCTTTCAGTTGCTCTTTGCATCTTTGCAATTAATTTTTTTCACAGTGGCCCAGCTGCAGCACAGTAAGTGGAGAGAAGCACCATGGAAACTTGGAGAATATGAGAGCTGGGCATTGGACAGGCCCACCCTCACATGCTTATTTCCTAGTGAAGGCTCTTGCCTCTAGACTAGTACACTTGAGGACCTCTTCCAGTGTCTGTGGTGAGGGAAGCTGCTGTGTTAGTGTTCAGTGTGTGCAAACTCTGTTTCAAACACGTCTGTCAGACTGGGCTTTTCTCACTACGATAGTGGAGTAAAAGTGCTTGGCTGTATGTCTCAAATAGAATGGAATTTGTGTGGGAGGTACGTCACCCAGCTGTCTAGGAAACTCTTAGCACTGCTTTGAAAATGTAAAAGGGAGATTTTGGCTACAAAAAAAAGCAGAAAAAAAAGGATGTAAGTTTTAATTTTAAAAGCAGGTATGAGTTAAGTGTCTGCTGTCATAGAGTGCTCACAACGTGACTTGAAAGTGTAGTGTAATAGTTTCTAAACTACTGAACTCTCATCCACATGCTCATTTTCATGACCTTCAGTCAGACTATGTGTATCCATATGATTAGGAACGTGCATATTTCTAGCATTGGCTGCTTAAAAATCATATGAAATTCCATCGTGCATAACCAATCAGTGCATTGAACATGATGTAGTTTATTTTTTTCTTCCTGATAACAAATAAATGAAAAATTGGTCATTTCTTCCTTAATTTGTTGTGTCATATATTTTGGAATTGAATTAGCTTTTGTTGAGTGAAATTGAAATTACTCAACATATATATGACCAGGTGTGGAATACCCACTGGACCTGACTTGAAAAACTAAATTCATATTAAAGGCATGGCGTTTTTCACACATTAAGGAAAGATATAATATTGAAGAAGCTTCCAGGATGGAATGCAGCTGCAGCTGGTATGCAAGGAATCCTTTCCATGGTGGTTCCCTGAACAGCATTGCCTGCGAAATAGCACGGAGGGTGGAGTGAAGACTCCACCAGGCTCTGTGAGATCACTGCAGAGATGGGAACTTTGTAGTACTACGCAACTGATAAGCTGCATATTTGTCACCTTGGGCCAACAGTCCAATTTTGACAGAACGCTCTTCTTTGTGCGAACTTTGCTCATTATCATCTCATTATAATATCAAAACACACTTCCATCCCAAATGCTACCCGCCTCCAAAGTGTGATCGCCCCTCACTGAGCTTGCATACTGAATTTTCTTAATCTATAACTTTAAAAGCAAAGCGAGATAATTTTATACCAATTATAGTAAAGGTATGTATGACTGGAGTCACTGAAGCTCCACCTTGAAGGTAAAAAGTGATATAAAAATGTCTTAAGAAAGGAGAAATGCTAGGGAAGACATCATCATGAAAAAGGGAGGATTTCGTTGCAGACTACATGTGACTCCTGGGATCAGTCGGTAGACTGAGCCTCTCTGCCTCGCCACAGGGACGCCTTTGGGTAAGATCAGGACTATGCTGAGTACCAGCTTGAGGAAACTCAGGAATCTCTGTATAGAGTTGCTTTCTGATTTTGTGCGTTGTATTATTTATACTCTTAATACTTGCACGTGCTTTTTGCAGACAGTGTGTTTATCACCGGTAATTGACAAGCACCTGTACTTCTGTTGCTTCAATAAACTGCACTATTTGCTAAGCTAGCCATGAAAGGGTCTCTTTGGGCACTGCTAGACTCCCTAATTCTGGCCACGTGAGCCCACGGAGTGCGACTAAGCTGAAAGTGCAATGCACTATTAGTACATCTCTAATTGTGATAGTTCAATAAATTGAACACGACCGGACTAATCGTGCTGAATTGGATATCACTCAGAATCTAAACCCAGCTGCCTCCAGCCCTCTCATACCTGAGAACAAGCTGGAATTCAAGGGGGTTTACATTCTGCCAAATTACTTTATCTCTAAACACAACATGTGGTATCATTGAGCTGATCAAGCATGCAAGCCTGAAAGATTTGCTTCTCTCTTCCAAAGTCTCTCAGTTCTTCGAAGTGTCTCTGTATAAGCTTATGGCCATGCTTAGTAAACAAGTGAACCGATAATCCTTAATAAAACAGGAATTATAGTCCTCATATCCGTGTTGTCTTGCCTATTTTATAAGATATTTAAATGTTCTTGCTTTCATTGTGATACAGATAAGACAATTTGACACTGACTCAAAAGCCAGTTTTTGCTGGATATTGCAATTTCCTATTAAACACAGAAAATCAGTAAACTACAGAATTACTACATTGGCTTCCTTTAAAACATTATACCATACTTATAAAAATTACATGTAATAGTGTTTATCATGTAAATACTATTCTTGTACATTAGTTATAAGACTATGCATCATAAGAAGTTTCAGTAGTGCCCTTTTCAGGAAACGAGCAAACAACAAGAACTCCAAGAGCAGTGGAACATTTGGCTGGTGTTAGCTGGGCCTTCTATGAGTAGGTACCAATACACTCATCTTTGTGTGAAAGATCTAAGAAAAAATAAGTGAAAGAGCTTCTAATGAAGTCAAAATCCATCTAGATTTTTTAAGTCACTGAATGTGCATCTTTAAAAGGCATACACACTCAGAATGAGAGAAAAAGCTAGGCTATGCAAGCTTCTGATGTAACTACTGACTTCAGACGAGTTACACAAGGCAGAAATAAGACTATACTGTTCACCATATTAAGCCAAATTAGTAATTCATGATCTACCTTCACATTCAACTTCCTATATAGTCAACATGAAATGTACAGCAGTTAAATCCCATTATGTTAAGCCTGCCTTTGGTCCACCACCCTCTCCTTGTTTGCCATAGAAAAACAAACTCAGGTTTCCTTCAGCTGTAGTCCTCTGGACACTTAGTAGTGCAGGCCAGTATTGCTCAAAACTCTTGACGTTAAAACTGCGTTCAACAAATCCCGTCCTTGGGAAAAAAAACATTTTGCCTTTGCTATAGCTCATCTGTGCAACAGAAAGACGGTTTTTGCAGGAGCTCTCTACCTCAGGCAAGGAATGATGGCTACTCAGGCAGACATACCTGAACTGACTTTTGGTAATGATAAAGTCACACCAACAGTGATCTTGGTGTACTTGCAAACTCTGCAGAAAAAACCAACCAAAACCTCCCCTACATTAGGTGGTGAATGTTTCTGGGTGTAGGTAGCTGTTTTAAAGCCACAGTCACACTGTTAACTGCAGTGTAGCCCACTCACCTCCCTTGGGGGCTCAGCTCTGCACTGAAAAAACTCTTCCAAGGAATTACAGACTGTAAGCTTGAGGGGGCAAGATGCTCCAAGTAAAATTAAAATGCTCTACCAATAAGAGAGAATGCAAAGTTTGGATATAATTGATGGAAAGAAAATCTGGCATGGATATACTCAGTAAAAGTATTTTTGAACATCTGTAGATGCGGAAACAGTGCAACATACACGTTTATAAGTATGTATGGTTTTCCTGCGTGACACTGGCTTTAATAAAGATCTGAGCCTCCTGGCACATAACCTTGCATATTGCAGTGTATCTCAGATCACTGACAAAGGGCAGTTGCTATGTCTTCTTGCAGCACAGCACATTTTCAGGCACTGTAGTACATTTTTTTTGCATCCAGTGCGGGCATCTTGGGGAGAAACTGCTCCTGCTGCCTGTTCATGGCAAGTGATATATAAGAAATGGGGCACCTGCATCTTTGCTTCATTTTATTGAACGAGCTAGAAAAAAAGCAAAAAAACCCCACCTTTCGTAACTTTTGCAACAGCCCGGTTTGATGGAGAGGGTTGGGTCTGAAAACAAACTGTTGCAAGGGAGGAAGTAAACTGCATGGGATTGTCTACTCAGTGCAAACACGGATGTGTTTGCTGCCAGGAGACAAGGCCATAGTTGTATAAACAGTGCAGTGTAGACACTCCTAGAGTAACTTTTGCTGTATGTGTGGAAGCTGCGCGCCCAGAAAGACATAACAATCCACAGGATAAATATCTGGTCACCATATGGCTCAGGCAAATACTAACCATGATCGCATATACAGTGCAAGCTCCCTTTGCTTTTTTTGCCTTAAAAGTGCAGAAAAAGACCCTGTGACCAATGTAGGGCAAAAATTCACAAAGTGATTTTAAATCAAATCAAAACAAAATTCCACTGGAATGCTAAAAGCTTCATACCTCAGTAAGGACAATTTCCATGGCAAATGCTGTTTTCCCACTGAAGCCACTTGGTGGGTACAGAAAACATTAAGATGCCAGAAATTCTTCTTTTACCCTGGGAAAAAGCTTTTTATTTTCACTATCCTGGAACTTAAAAATGGCCCAAGTACTTCTTGTTTGCAATCTTCAAAAACCCAAACAATCCCAACTCTAAATTAAAGAAAAGCCATTAAAGAAAAAAAAAAACAAAAGCCTGAAAAAAAATCATGGTTTCAGAAAGCCAGGAGTGTATTAAAATAAATCTCCTGATGGTATAATCTATCAGAATATAAAACATATTGTTTGTGTCTTTTTATTTCCATTATAAGTGAAGTGATTACCATCATTATAGACCTCTTTGCAGATTAAGCTATTAGGAATCTGATGTTCTGCTCTGTTATTAATTTGTTAGCTATGAATTATCTACAAGAGTAAGAACTTTTCTTCCTATTTCTCCAGTTCTTGACCCTAAGCGCTGTCTCCCAGAACAAATTTCTCCCACACTACCTTATTCCTACTTCTTCCACATACACATATCATATTTCTTGTGGTTGGATTAGTTTTGCAGTTCTTACTCAAATAGTTGTTCATCTGAAGGCAAAAGTTAAAAGTAAACTGAGCTGAGTTTAAAAGTAAAGTAGCTTTGATTCTCCTGGCTTTGGTTTTATGTACGTTGTCCTAAATATCTACACTCCCTGTAAATGCTTTTCTCTACTGAAGACTATGTCAAATTCATAAAAAGACAAGGTTTTATCTTGGGCCTGGAAAATATTTAACAGTTTCAGACTTTAGCAGATAATTAACTTCTAAATGACATTTCATAACTTTGCCGGAATAAATGGAGCATGCTTCATATGGTCCTTCTCCGGGGAAAATGGCAGAAGTTGCAGTTCTTGACACTGCGTAGAGTTTTGCAACACAAGTTATAGGCAACTTTTATATCACAAAGCTGCATGTGATTCTATATGGCTTGTGTCTTAAATTTAAGGCACTCAAATTGCACTAAATATGTAGGTTTTAATAACTCGTGTTTAATATGACTATCGTCCAATTATTAAAAAGTTTAGCCACCAACAAAGATTTCAAATTCATTGCAACCACAGGAATTATAAATGAGCCAACTTAGTAATTTTTGGTAGCTTCTAATGAGTAAATCACAGAAGCTGAATTAGTGACTTTGTTCACATTTGGGATATTTTCAAACTCTCCTGTTAACCTCATGCCACTAGACAAATGACTAACAGTTATTTCACACCAACACTACCACTGTTGTTACGCTTGTAGAGCTCTACTACTCTTACAGCACATCTGTAAGCTTAGAGTGAGTTTAGTCTTAGTGAACAGAGAGGATTTAAATTTGATTTTTATTATAATTCTGCTTTCATTCAGCCATAACAACCCAAAACCCACAAATAAAAGCTTTATAGGTGTGATAATAGACAGAAAATTATGTGTATGAAAGTGTGAGCAAGCTCTAAGTTCTATAATCAAAGGGTTAATCTTCTCTCCTTTGCGTCGAAGAAAAAAGACACTAAACTTCCTACTTCTTGTTGCAAAATGCCATGCGAGTCTGTTAGGTAATTCATCTCAATGCTTGAAAGGTGGCAATTTTATTTTGGTTTTACCTCATTATTGTGCTTTTTTTTTTTTTTTCCATGTCAGCAGAACGGCCTTAAACTGATTTGAAATGGAGAAGGGGAACCATAGACTCCTAATTCTATAAGAGCAAGAATAACCTGACAAAGGGACAAGATCAAGGCCAAGGACAGGCCTCTTCCTGAGATCCATTTCAAAAGTGTGGTAGACACAAAGTAAAACCTTCTCGATGGTGGTATTTTAGACAGAGGGAAAAAAATAGCTAACTCAGCCTGCTTACCCACAGTCAAATATAGCCCATCTGCTAGGACTGGAGAATAGCAGGATTGTCCTAAGCTGCCTCTTGGCAAGCACTTGCACCCAGCACAGGTTAGGAGAGCTTCCAGAATCAAGCAGCGTTTCAGCCCAGTAGAGAATTCAGTCCTGCAAATCCAGCACAGTCTGCATAACACAAAATCCACAGCAAACTCTGTTAGGGGTATTACTAGACCTGATTATGAACTTTGGGATTTCCCTCTAGGTGTGTTATGCGGGGTGGATGTGTGTGTAGATAAAAGACATTATTATGAGCTTGGAAATACAGAGGAAGCAAATAGAAATGGAAAAAAAAAACATTGCTTAGAAGCAATCTAAATTATTTACATGAGCTTGCTTTTGTGTATCTTACGTTTTATCTGTAATCTTTCTGGAGTGGCTGTGTCAAAGAGAGTATTTTTAAAGGGCAGAATTACATTTTAAATCCTCTGTCCAAACCTTGTGCTGCAATCTCCTGTAAATTCATTGTCCTTCACAGTAGGTTTGTGATGACACTCATCATAGTGTGCTGTAAGACCAGACGAGGCTGCTCTGTAAAGCGCTGGTTTAAAAAAAGTACAAGCTGATTGATTTATTCATGGCCTATGGCCTTATGAGTGCATGCAAAAGTGCTTCCAGCTGATGTTCTAGCACCTTTACCACAGAAAAAAAGGTAGCATGGCAAGAAAAGCTGCTCCTTGAGAATTTCGTAAAATGAAAACATATCTGTGAAAATGCATATGCAAAAGCAGTGTTTGTAAAGGGTTACATAATTACACCTTTGCAATCACTTATTTCTCTTTACGTGTCAAACTTTGGTGAAACTATGGAATTAGAATAATTCAGAACTAGAGTAACAAATTTTAAACAAATTATTACAACTGCCAGTACTATGTCCAAATTAACTATAGAGTTTGGGTTTGTTTGAATGAAAACGTCTTTTGTTTACCTAATTTTCTGTAGTTCCCAGCACTCCTTTTCAGTGGCCATGCCATCATTTTGTACTCCTGTGAAGGCGGCAGCAGTATACTGGCTGCACTGTAAAACACCAACAGGAACTCAGAGCACGTCTGCACCACGCTGGCAGCTGTGATGGTGTAATCCAGCTGGCTGAAGCTGTGGTGCTTGCATCCCCTTACTCCAAACCTGAGTTGCCCGTTAGCCTCAGATTGTAATACCAGAAATTTGTGCTTTTGCTTTTAAATGTCCTTGTAGAAAATGGACATACAACTCTGCACCTCTAGACTTACCTGAGCTAGTTTCTAGCCAGCTAGCTGAGATACCCACAGTGGCAATATCAGTTTACCGAGGCCCTGAAGCCCATGTTGCTGCAGCCTTATGCTACTGCTCTTCAGTCAGCTGGATTACACCATCACATCTGCTGAGTACAGTGTGGACGTGGTTTGAGTTGCTGCAAGCATTTTACACAGCCGGCAGCATAGCAGCACTATCTTCCTATCTGTAGAAAATGACGATACAGCTACCACAGAGGAGTGCTGGGAAGTACTTCAGATTGGATAAATGAAAGACTTTTTCTCGCTGGAAAAAAGCCAGACTCTGTAATAGTTTGGATGTGGTACTTGTAGTTTCACTAAATTGAATATAGCAAATGCAAATTGTGAAAAATCATGTAATTGTAACAGTTAGTGGTCACAGATGTTATCTGCACTGCGGGTAAATATGGCAAGAGTGTCCTGTGGCCAATATTTCTGCTATTTGATGACCACACGATTAGTTTTGGTTAGCTATTACTATTTACTTCTTGATTCATTCCTAAAAGGCACTGAAATATCACAGTTTTATCAGGCAGACTGCAGTAACTGCAACTGTCTTCAAATCGGTTTTGCAAACCCACATCCAGAGCATCTTCCACCAGAAAAGTGTGTGTTTTTCATCTTGTCCCTTGCTTTTGTTTGACATGAGCCATGCGGTCCAGCCTTTATTAAGGCTTGTTCACACTGGAAGCTGTTTGCAATGCATTGGAGGTAATGCCACACCATGGGAAAATGACGAAAGAAGCGCTGGTCTTGCGCAGTGAGGAAGATGATCAGCTATTATCTGCCATACTTCTCATCTGGATTGAGGTTTCAAACACTCCACCTCCAGCAGCTGACAGCTGGTGTTGCAGCAGTCATCTTCATAGTGTCTGTGTGAACATGATGGGGTGCCTTGTACTTCTGAGCACACGTTTTGTGACTGCCTTTTTTCATGTCCTCATCAGACTATTGCAAAACCCTATATGCAGACTTCCCAAAATGAGTCATGTCTGTCAGCATGGATGTCTGCAAGATGTCTCTTCACAGAGGTGTGAAGCTGTGCAGGAAACATGGGAGAAGACCACCCTGGCAGAGCAGAACAGCTTATTTATTACAGAAAATGTCTTAGTGAAACGTAGAAGGGCTAGCGAATCTGCACTGGCTGTTGATTAACTTCCAGGTAAAATGTCATGGGTTCATTGTGACTCTCAAAGTTCTGCGTGCTGGCCTGGTTGCTGGGGCCTACACACTTGTGAAATACTTCTCCCCTTGCATCTGCAGAGAGCGGAAGCTATGTTCTGGAAGGGTAATCTCCCAGAGGGACTCGGGCCATTGGAACGTGATCCACTCTGCCCCCTGAGTTCCCAGCCTTTCCTTGTTTGTGGCATATTCTGATTTGTCTGGCTTTAGACCCACCATCTGTGAGACTTTTCTTGTACATCGAATCCTACACTGGAAGAAGGAGCTGCATTACTCATAATAATTTCAAAACTGTGGGTAAACTGGATGGTTTCTTGCTCCCATAGATGTGTGACTTCTTCCTCTCTACCCTCCCAACTTCAAGCACTAGCACAGCTAGATTTATAAGATGATCCTCTTTGCTTCAGAGGCAGACCCATGCTGCCTTATCACCAGCTGAACAAGAAATGCTTCCTTATCACCTGTTAAGTGGAAGGATCAATGTGTGTCAAAGTGAAGCAGCTAGGTGATATCCCTTGGTTTCTACCTGTCAGTAAATTAATTGCATTCAGTTTCAATGACTTGGATTTTCTTAATATGTTTTTTCATTTCTTGTTAATTAAACAAGAAAAAAAATGGGCTGACATGGCAAAATTCAAACTCTCCAAAGCATAGTAGGCTAATACAATAATGTCTTAATATTGAAAAAGTAAAAAATATTTTCCACTCAATGACTCCTGAGCCTTCCACACCACAGTTACCTGGGCAAGTTACTCAGGTTATTCGTAAGGCAGTTGTGATTAGCAGTGTGCTGTTAATTTCTTTACTGAAAGAGTAGTCAGGCGCTGGAATGGGCTGCCCAGGGACGTGATGGAGTCACCAACCCTGGAAGCATTCAAAAAATGTGTAGATGAGGGACTTCAGGACATGCTCTGGTGGGATGGTGGTTTTTTTTGGTTTGTGGGGTGTTTGTTTGTGGGGTTTTTTTTGTTTTGAGCTTTTTTGGCTTCATGGTTAGATATGGTGATCTTAGAGGTCTTTTCCAACCATGACAATTCTGTGATTCTGTGATTAATTGCTGAAACCCGCTGGTCTGCTACTATTGTCCCTGAAGGATAAAAAACGTCTTAGGTAGCCCAGTCCATTTTAAGCCCTACAATTTACACTTTACTAAATTACTAGGCCCAAAATTATATTCAGAAACTGTTTCATCCTGCTCTGTGTGCTTTCTCACTCTGTTTCCTGGCATCTCTTTCCAAGCCGGTTAACAGAAAATAACATCTGTAAGATTTATCTTGAATATTTATATGTTTATTCTGCTGTCATTGCTGGGAAAAAAAAGCAAAACCAACAAATTATAAAGCTATGCACAAGCTGATACTGAGAAATGGTAAAGCAAATTTACACATCTTTCATACGCAATAGTTGTATCAAGTTGTCTGCTTTTGTCCCTAGGATTTCACTAAACCTCTCACAGAAAACAGAATTTGGTAGTACTTAACCTTTGTTTTCAGAGCCCCAAAATGCAAAAGACTTTCAGCATCAATGACAATGCAGAAAACACACCAACACTCCACTTACTGCTCAGGGCAACACAACACTCATCCTTTATATGGAGAGACACTGGGTTAAAAAAAAGGATTAAAATTAAGGTGCAGTATTCTTCTCCAGGTCAGCCCCTGAAGAATCACGAGCACTGCTTCAAGCCGATTACACATTACCCAGTCCACCAGCACATGTCCAACACTACCACTTAAGTAATCTTTTTCTCACTACATAAACTGTATCACTCTGCACTCGTTATTTGCCTTCACTGGTTGGCTTCCTTTCTCCTCACTTCAAGCTCCTCACCCTCTGCTTAAAGACCAAACATAACTTCTCCCAATTCTGCTCCTGCCTCCCCTTCCTCCCATCAGGATCGCCTACAGCCTGGTTTGCTCCAGCAGCCTCTCTGCTTTTGTTTCCCAGCTGCTCTCTTTGACATCCCTTTAGCTTCTCTTTACACAACTTATATCCTTTTCCTATTGCTTTTCACAGAGATACTTCACACTTTTTTTTTTTTTTTTTCCTTTTCTCACACTAACTTCTTGCTAACTTTTTCTTCTTCGCTTTGGCATTAATGGCAAAGAGTATGTGCATTTGTGATGAATAGGCACTATTCATCACAAATGAATATCATCAAAGAAAAAGTGAGAAAAAATTTAATTCTTGCAAAACTTAATGAAACAATCTGAAAATTAACACTTTCAGCTAAAATAAAACTGGTGGAAAGCTAACTAAGGGAAAGCATGATGTTAAGTGGCCTTGAGCTGCGTAGAAATGGTTGCTAAATGAGAAGCTACAGAGAATAATTTTGCTTCTGGTAATGTTAACACGGGACAGTAAGCCACACATATTAAATATATTCCTTGAATTAGAAGCAGTTTCAAGTCTGAAACTCTTCTTAGCCTTTTCAAGGAAGGCCATAGTAGGAGAAGGGTGTGCTCTTCCCATCACACTGGCCAGTCAGGCCTGTAACATTTCCTCCTGTTACTCACTTTAGTCATTTATTGCCCCATGAACCACAAGGAAGCCCAGTCACAGCTTCTTTCCCACCCAGTGGTGGGCTACATGTCTCCCTGCTATTCAAACAGCTGGGGAAAGTTTATCTGCTTCCCTGAGAAAAAAAGTGGTTTTCTTTTGTCTTTCTAGAGCAGTGTCGCTTGGCAGTTTGCAGCCCCAGGGTTCACAGCCTGACTTTTAGCATAACTGGAACCTGGGTTATTTTTTTAATGAAGAAAAAAAAAAAAGCCTGAACTCAAGGCTTCCTGTATCATGACTGCACATGCCTACAGAAAATACTTGATGTTACTCTGCTACAGAAGCTGCCTTTCCAGGGCTTGATTTTGCTTTTATTTTTCTATGACCAGAAATAGCAAATGTCAAATTTGGAATCAAAACCTATATCCATCCCTGAAGTGCTCTGCATTCAACAGAGACCAGTAAAAAACAGTAACGGGCTGGTTTTCTCCAGAATTTTTACAGTAATCTATTACGATATTTCCAGACTGCTTGACCCATGAATAGCTAGAGAATGTCAAGTCCTCCAAGACATGGCTATACCCTTCATTTCTCTGTGAGATACATTTCCAAGCAAGTATACAGGCCTTGGCAACTACATCAGATGTTCACATCAAGAAATGTTATGTCCAAGAGGTAGGCAATTTCCTCCCTACTGTGTCCAGAAACAGGTAATATTCTACAACCCAGCTCCTCTGCTTCTTCCCATCACATAGGCCAGTCACATTGTTTTCGTTATTCTGTCTTCGCTCAGAGTTTTGACCTCCGATTGACTTTGAAGTTTACATAGGACTAAAACCAGGCAGCTGCTAAAACAAGTGAGGAGAGATCAAATGGTTCCAAAAGAATTAAAAACAAACAACATTTATCTTTTGAGTTTACGAATATATTAACAGATCCAGATTGCTGGAGAGATACAGAAATGCTCACACTTATATTTAAATTATAACATTAAAAAAATTACATTGAAAGAATATTGTTTAGATTAGTGCAGCTGAACATTGAAGGATAAGGAAATTGAGAAAATGAGGAAATATCCGATTAAGGTTGCTATGCTAATTTGTTTCTGCCACTGAGCGTGATTATCCTATGTTGTACAGAATGAGGCATGCATCCTGTGGGAAAGTCTAAAATACGACTGTTTCACAGATGGGTTTGTAAGAAAACATATGCACATGGTGAGGGACAAAAAAAAAGGATTACCCAGAGAGTCTTGTATCTGCCATTTTCTAATGTATCAGGAACTGATCTTAAATGATATAATGACTGGGGCGTAGAGAATCACATGTCCTAGCTTGATTTTAGTGAGGAAAAAGCTAGACGAGGGCAACCCTCTGTGACCCATATAGACAAACACAGATCCTTGCCATTTATTCAGTAGCACAAGCTGTCACTGCAGCCATTTATTTCATCAGCTTTGGAGTGGAGGTATGATGTCAGGCATAAGTAGGAGTTATTTGGTCCAGATCCTGGAGCTAGAAGACCAATTAGTAGAAACCAGGTTTTTGTTTCCTCAACCTTACCAAGTCTTCCTAATGCTCTTCGCTATTAAATCTGGTCCAGAAATTTCATCCTGGTTTTACTGTACAGTTTCTCCTAATGCTTCATTGCTTATTACTGTTTTAGTGTGAGTGAGAACTCAGGTCTTTAAAATGGTGATGTTGGCCCATTACTATTGTCCTGGTTTCACTGGGATAGAATCATTGGCCAGCCATGGCTTGTTGGCCATTAGCAGCTTGGAGTCAGACAGGGCAGCTGACCTGAGTTGGCCAACAGGTGTAGCTCATGCTGATAAAGGAGAAAATTTGCTTTCTGCACCTGTTGACTTGCTTATCATCCTGCTCCTGAGGACTGCTTTCTGATTTGTTGTGATGGCTGTGCATTTGCTAGCCTGATTATAACTTTGTATATTTTATATTTTTATTAGTTTTGCTATTTCATTAAATCCGTTTTGATTTCAACCCATGAGTCTCCTCAACTTTTCCTGATCTCCCTTCTCTGCTGGGGAAGATAAAGCAACTGCTATAGTTTAGCCCCAGATATAGGCTAAATGTAGGCAGTTATTTGCTTCCTGATGTTTATTTGGTAGCTGACTTAAGTAGCTCACCTGGAAGAATCGCTAACCTTTAATTTGAATCTCAAAGGGTTGAAGTTTTAGTGGATTTGACCAAGCTGTTGCAAGCATTCATTATGTTGGTAGTCTGAGTAGGATGATTGCTGGGTGCAGTTACCTAGTAATTGCTTCTAGAGCGGCTTTACCACCGTTGGTTATTGGTTGTATGTGGTTTATCACTGCTGGGCACAGAGTTAGACATGCTGTTCTGCTAGGGTTTTTTGGCGTTTGGTTATGGTATTATAAATTCTTTTCATTATGCTGATTTCTGGTTTCTATGAAATGGTAGTGGGACAAGAGAATTTGGTATACCCTTGGGATGCTTCAACCACCTTGATCATATTGTAAGGCTTTTTAAATGTCTTTCAGCTCTTGGCCTTGCTTAGAGGAAAGTATTGGTATAGGGTTGGATAGTGTGTAGCTGCTGCAACTCCTGCAATGGGCCCTGAAGCTGTCTCAGTCACCACAAGAAGCACTGCAGCTATCCAGCCCTCACTGATGGGTCACGTGTCTGACTTAAGAACTCAAATAATGCCAGTATCAGTCACCCCTGTAAAGAAGAGAAACACAAAAAGGGCAGGTCCTGCAGGGACATCACAAGTGGAAGAATCAGAGGTGATAACGCAATCTCTATCCCTGAGTTGTGAGATATATGTAAAGGTTACAGTTCTCATGAAGGCAGCAACTTGCTACGTGGCTGCTCTGATGCTGGGATAATGGAGCCGGTGGTCTGGACTTAAAGGGTATAGAAGCCAAGAAGTTGTGAGTGATGGCTGCAGAAGACTGGAGTCTTACAAAAGAGGCACATCCTCTGCCTCTGGAGATGATTCCTATTGAGTACAGTGAACAGGTGTACCTTTAGAGATGATGTATATCGCTCAGGCAAGTGGACAGAGGTGTCAAGAATCTGAGGGAACTAGCTACACAGGAGCTGGTTTTTGCTGACCTGGATAACCTGAGGACACTGTTAGATCCAGATAAACTCAGAGTTACCAGACCCACATGACACAAGTGGGTACTGAGCACTCCACCATCATGTGCCAACACAGTGTGATTTAGCTGGAAAGACAATGAGGCGTCAATGGTGGGTGACATGGGCACTCAACTGTGGCAATATGCAGATAATCTCTCTTCCTCCCCAAAGGCCAATGTCTCCACTGTTGAAAAAACATCTGACAAATCTGTGGAACTGCTCAGTAAGATGTACAAAATGTCCCAGGTGAAGGTTATGTTCTACCCCCTAGCTGTAACAATGAGTGTCTCAGCTGAGCAAGACTTACAGTGTTCTCCTGTAAGTCTTGCTCAAGAGAGATGGTACACGTCATGAGGCACTCGGTGTTTTTTCCTAAGTAACTATGGGGGAGACATGAGAAAACGGGACCAAAAACCTACCTTAGTTTTACAAGCACACATATGTGAATTGCAAGATAAAATGATCACAAAAGGGAGCCCCTTCCAGGAAAACCGCTGCTCCGATTTCCAGTGGGCAGCCCCTAGATGGCAATCCTGGGCCACATCAATAGATGCGTGGCCAGCAGATGAAGGGAAGTGATTCTGCCCATCTACTCTGCTCTCAGGAGACCCCACCTGGAGTGCTGCGTCCAGCTCTGGAACCCCAACACAAGAAGGACATGGACCTGTTGGAGAGGATCCAGAGGAGAGCCACAAAGATGATCAGAGAGCTGGAGCACCTCTCCTGTGAGGACAGGCTGAGGGAGTTGTGTCTGTTGAGCCTGGAGAAGAGGACGCTCTGGGGAGACCTTCTAGCAGCTTTCCAGTACCTGAAGGGGGCCGACAGGAAAGCTGGGGAGGGACTTTTTGTAAGGGCATGTGGTGATAGGACAAGGGACAATGGTTTTAAACTAGAGCAGGGTAGATTTAGATTGGATATTAGGAAGAAGTTCTTTACTCTGAGGGTGGTGGGACACTGGAACGAGTTGTCCGGAGAAGTTGTCAATGCCTTGTCTCTGGAATTGTTTAAGACAAAGCTGGATGAGGCCCTGAGCAACCTGATCTAGTGAGAGGCATCCCTGCACCATGGCGGGAGGGTTGGAGCTAAATGATCTTTAAGGTCCCTTCCAACTCAAGCCATTCTCTGATTCTATGAGTTGGCAAGATGGCTGTCACCAGATCCTGATAGACATCATTAACGAAATAATAGCTGTATCCACCAATTAATAAAAAGGAGCCATGAGTTTTCTTACGTGTTGTGGGTTTCTGGTGAATGCATATTCCAGACTATGGTCAGATTGTGAGCCATCTCTATGAAGTGACTTGGAAAAAGAATGATTTTAAATGCATCTCCAAGCAACAATGGGCCTTTGAACAAATCAAGTGATTGTTCATGGAGTAGCCCTTGGGCCAGTTCAGACATGGCAAGATGTAAAAAATGTGCTTTACACCACAGCTGGGGAAAATGGCCCTACCTGGGGTCTCTAGGAGAAGGCAGCAGGAATTGAAATTTACCCCGTAGGATTTTGGAGTCAAGGATATAGAGGATTAGAGGTCTGCTACACTCCCACTGAAAAAAAGATGCTGGCAGCATATGAAGGAGTTCCAGCTGCTTTGGAAGTAACTGGTACTGAGGCACAGCTCCTTCTGGTGCCCTGATTGTCAATGTTGAACTGGATGTTTAAAGGGAAGACTCCCTCCTCACATCGTACAGCTGAGGTTATGTGGATCACATTGATCACTCATTGGGCTTGGATAGGGAACCCCAGTCACCTGAGAATTTTGGAAGTGATCATAGTCTGTCCAGAAGGCAAAGGTTTTGGAATATCACCAGAGGAGGAAGAGGCCCTGCCATATAATAAACTATCACAACATGTGAAACAATGTGCTTTGTTTACTGATGGATCTTGCCCTGTTGTAGGAAAACAGGGTAGGTGGAAAGCTGCTGTGTGGAGCCCTGTGTGATGGATCACAGAAGTAACTGAGGCTGAAGGTGAATTGAGTCAGTTTGCAGTGGCAAAAGCCTTCCTATTGGCTTTGGATATTGCTGAGTAAGAGGAATGGCCAGTACTTAATCTCTACACTGAGTCATGGCTGGCAGCAAATGCCCTATGGAGGTGGTTAAAACAATGGAAGGAAAACAATTGGCAGTGCAGAGGTAAACCCATCTGGGCTGCCCCATTGTGGCAAGATATTGCTGCCCGATGAGACAGGCTAGTGGTAAAGGTACATCATCTAGATGTCCAAATACCAAAGAGTCCTGAAGAGTCCAGGCCACTGAAGAACAGCAAAACAACCAGCAGGTGTACTGGACTGCTACAGTTAAAATGTCTCAAGTAGACCTGGGTTAGCAGCATAAGGGTGAATTTTTCTTAGCTCAGTGGGCCCATACTTCAGGCCATCAAGGTAGAGATGCAACGTGTAGATGGGCTCACGACTGAGGGGTGGACTTGACTCTGGACACTATCGCACAAGTCATGCACAAATGCCGTTAAGCCAAATCATGAAAACTTTTGTAGTGTGGAGTGTTTTAGTTGAAATATAAGTATGAGGAGGCCTGGCAAATTCACTGTATCTCACTTCCATGCCAAGGTAAACACCATGTGCTTACTGTGGTGGAAGCCGCTACCAGATGGCTGGGAACATATACCATGCCCCCTGCTGCTGCCTGTAACACTATTCTGGGCCTCAAAAAGCACATCTCGTGGTGACATGGCACTCCAGAAAGAATTGCATTGGACAGTGGGACTCATTTTTGAAACCGACTCGTAGACACCTGAACTAAAGTGCATGGTATCAAGTGGATATAGTACATCCCCTATCATTCTCCAGCTACTGGCAAAGTTGAATGATACAATGGAATGTTAAAGACTACACTGAAAGCAACGGGTGCTGGTACATTTAAAAGTTGGGATGAACATTTAGCAAAAGCTACCTGGTTCAGTAACACCAGGGGATCTGTCAATCAAGCCGTTCCTGCTTAATCAGAATTTCTATGTACTATAGAAGGGGATAAAGTCCCTATGGTGCACATAAGAAATGTGCTGGGGAAAACAGTCTGGGTTACTCCTGCCTTGAGCCAAGGCAAACCCATTTTGTGTGGTTGCTTTTGCTCAAGGACCTGGGTGCACTTGGTGGATAATGCAGGAGGATAGGAAAGTTAGATATGTACCTCAAGGAGATTTGATTTTGGGTGAGAATAGCCAGTAATTTGAACTGTATGATGCTAATTGTTATATGATACTAGTTGTCACCATTTCTCCAATTATTACAGGAAGTCACCCAGATAACTGAAGAATGAACCTCAGCAGCTGGTACCCAGTGAGTTCCTCAAGGCCAGCACCTTCATCATAGATTGCGAATATGGACCTAGCCAGATATATTGGCTGTGAGCTCCAGATGCATGACACATCATTCTGCTGTGCCCAACCTTATGTGTCCAACAGATAGAAGTCACAGTTTTGGCCTAAATTAATTAAATGAACATTTTGGAGGAATTACACATGGATCAAGGAACTAATAACTGTGTGTGTACATGTATTGAGAGACTGGAGGAATAGTAGTAACTTAGGTGTGATGGAAATAATATGCCTTAAGGGGTGGAATACTGCCCAAGTTTTGCTAGGATAGAGTCATAGGCCAGCCACGGTCTTCAAGCCATTAGCAGTTTGGAGTCAGCCAGGGCAGCTGACCCAAGCTGGCTCGCAGGTGTATCCCACATCATAAATGTCATGTTTCTTATATAGGAGGAAGTTTGCTGAGGATGAGGGATGGGTGCTCCTACTTGGGTTCAGGCTCCTCCTGATCCTCCTCTTCTTCCTGCTTCTCCCTATCCCTGCAGGAGCCTACTTACCATCCTGCTCCCAAGGAACGCTTTCCCATTCATTGTGATGGCTGAGTGTTTGCGGGACTGAGTATAACTTTGTATACGTTGTATTGGCATCGGTATTAGTTTTGGCTGTTTTATTAAATCCATTTTCATTTCAACCCGAGTCTCCTCAAAAGTCTCCTCAACTTTTCCTGATCCCCCTTCTCTGCTGGGGAGGAGTCGTTGGGTGGTAGAGCAACTGATATAGTTTAACCCTGGATACAGGCTAAATGTAGTCAACTATAAGGGCAAAATGCCTTGATATTTCCTGGAGAAACCAACAAGAAAAAAACAATGGTAGTTCCCAACAATTGCCCTTTCAATGAATCATACACAGAAATTCACAGAACACTGGAAAAATTTTTACTGTGAGATGAACGACTTTGACTTCTAAAGGCCTGCTGAAAACAAAGATATTAAATGTCCCAAAAGATGCCAAATTTCCCAAATACCTACAAATATTTTACAGATATTGAAGTATGAATAATCTAAACCAGAATGTTTTTATTGAAAATAAAGCTCTACTTGCTTCCTGAGAAGTGTCCTTTTTTTTTTTTCGTTATAATAAGATTACCTCGAATGATAGAATCTGAACTCTGAAGTGCTCTGTAACTTGTGGCAGAGGCAAACATGTTTGTCTACCCTCCTACCCCTTGATATTGCTTACACAGTTAAGATAATTTCCACAGTTAGCTATTTCAGATCTGCTTTCTTAAATGCTTAAATAATGCTAAGTTATAGGATGCAAAGCCATACCAAATGACAACTCTTTGTGTCATTTTGCCTCTCTGGCTTACATAAGACATTGTCTCTCATATAGGCCATAATAAACTATAAAAGAAGGTCAGTTTGGATAAATGGAAATACATTTTTTTTGTGTTTTGTTTTTTAATGATGAACTTCACAGATTGTTAAGATGGGCTTTGTAAAGCAGAGTATCACTATATACAGCAGTAGAATTATCTTTTCAGTATTAGTTTCATAGCTGAAGCAGTTTGTGTCCAGCTATCCCTTGGGCATAAAGGCAGTGAAAGAACTCCTAAAAAAGGGAGGGGAATTGTCTTGATTGAAATCAAATTGCAAGCATGCATAATCTGATGTACTAACGACTGTCCACCAGATATCACTGCATGAGACTTGTCAAGATGTTAATTGTTGCAAGGACTGGAGTTTGGTGCCTAACAAACATCTCAGTTTTGTTGTGGAATGAAGTTTATGACAGCTCCAAAGATTGCTTGTCGTAGTTGAATGTGCAATAGTGAATAGCGTTGAGAGAAGTTCTGGTGTTAAAATGGCCTGTTTGTGAGTGGTAGCTATTGGTAGGGCTGCTGCAGAGATAGAAACTGTAACTCCACAGCTTCAGTATATGGAGTCAGTACAAAGTTTCAAAGTTAATTTTGCAGCTTGAAATTAACTTAGACTCTAAAGAAGTATGTAATTTTGTACAGCTCTCTCAGCTTTTGAAAATATCTGGTCGTATGATAGAAACAGTCTCACACAGCACAGTGAAGTCCTCCTTGTGTAAAACAACGGCAAGCTGTGTTTCACGGTCTTTGCATGGAAGTCTGCAAGTTGCAAACCTTGCATCTTGCAAGTTGCCAGATGTTGTTTGTCATCTCTCATCTCCAGGCATAAGAGCCAACAAATGGAGAGCCTACTTTGTTTACTGTTTTCTGAATCGAAGGAGTCACTCAACAGTCCATTAAAAGATTTACAGAGAATAAATATTCCTAAACACAGACTTCCAATCTGACTGCTATGCAAGCCTGCTATTCACCACCCCAGCACTAAGCAACATATATAATGAGAAGATATATTTGTCCATATAGAACAGAAAATTTTCTTGCTTTGATTGCTAGGATTTGATCCCAGATATAAGAAAACTTTGACCGTACTAATTGCGATGTGCATAGATCTGCTGCTCACGGAGAGAGCCACAGCCTTATATCAGCCAAGTAATTGTTACCCAGTTGGTGAATGATATGGTCTTTCTTTTGACATTTCTTCTTTGCACCAGATGGAGAAGAATTCTTCTAAACATATGTTAAAACATCTAATTTGTTGTAGTTTTTAGTGTGGAAATTGTACACGTGAGCTTGGATCCTGCTTTTGGCTAAAGAAGGTTAGACTGCAGACTTGGAATTACGCGACAGCCACCACATATATGCTGGATTACTGAAGCATGTAGGTCATCAGCATTTCCCATAGGCACCAGTAAAAGATCAAGTCCTTTTCCTGTCATAATCTTAATTTCCTACTAATATTCTTGTGAAATAAAATTTGGTAACTAATGTTCATCCACAGCCTATACCCATGATTGTTTCAATTTCCTCTCTGTATAAAGTTACACAGAAAAAAAAATGATTCAGGGTGAGATACATGGATTACTTTCTTTGCTGGAGATAAAATTTTATTTGCTATGATATTCCTTAAGAGAGTTCTTGGAAGCAAATATAAGGTCAACTAACAATAAATAATGTGGGCGGGGTGGGGGTGGGGAAAGATACCAAACCAGGAGAATTACTGAGCTGCAGTGCCTAAAAGCTGACTTTTCATCAGTAATACATTTAGATGCCTAAAAATAGTGTGCACTTCAAAGCTTTGTACACCTGCATTGATAATAAGTAACAGTTCTATTACAGCCCTTCCATAATTGCTATTGAATCCTGATATCCTTGTGTATCTCCAAAGGATGCTGTCCAGTGATCCTGATGCCTGCTATAACACAATAGTTAATAGCTTAATTTTTGAAATGTAGTAACTGTCGAAAGCCATATAAAGAAGGAACTAAGAGTATTGATGAGTGTGAGCTAGAGACAATCCAGCTGGGGTCTGAACCCCAAACCCTGAAGTGAACTTGTCAGATGGATGAATGTCACAACCAGGTAAAAGGGCTAAGGCTGCCCAGGTGCCTCCTACTATCATCGAGGGCAAGACTGGCTTGGCTTCTGTGTTTGACACCAAGAAGAACTTTTAGCTCTGCTGCTGGCTGCGACCCAGTAGGCGCTGAGCAGTGGGGACACGTGTCATACCAGACCTTGATATGTGGGATAGCCCCCTCTGTTGTAAGAGGGCCAGCCAGGATGGGAGGCCAGGCCGAGCATACCCTGAAGTGCTGAGAATTAAAGTAGAGACTCAAAACAGCTGCTGGTTAGGTGGTGATTAGGGGGCAGAGACAAAAAGGCCAGTAGAGGTGCTTCTGGAGGTGTGTGTGAAGGAATTCTGTGGAAAGTCATCAGTGTATGGAAGAAGCGAGAATAACAAGGGTGATGGCTTGGATAAAGTATCTTTTTGGCATTTGTCTTGTTGGTCTTTTCATGGCTATGATGGGATACGGGGCACGGCTGTTTTCTCCTTATGTTGCTGCCTTTTTGGCTCAGTTTGCTTTTTCTTCCGTTCTACCACCCGCAGGGAGTGGGGTTATTGCTTCATTGGTTCCGTCCGTTGTTGGCCATGCTATGTCACCTCTGCAGTCCATAGAGATCAATAATGGAGCCTGCATATGGTTTTGCATGTGTTTTCTGCCGATGGCCACATCCTTTTTGCAGGGCCATGTAATTGACAAAACACTTGCACAGCATCCCTGTAAGAGAGCAGCCAATGCTCGAGGCCCATGACAACAACTGGTAAGAAAATCATTCCGTTATGCCTTATTTGGCCATTTTTAATGAGCTAGGTTCTACTTGTTATCTTTTAGCAGGAACATCCCAGAGCCACTAGGCCTCGAAGACATTAATCAGGTGTACACTGCCAGCTTGGCAGGAGAACTTAAGGCGTGTGCAACTTTAGCTGAACTTCCTTCGTTATAACACTAAAAATCACATCCATGGGTCAAAAAGACCCCTGCTCAAGTGAAAACCCTTCCCCTGAGCGTGTGTAGTAGTGGAAGTATGTAGTCAGCATTATTATAACTGATGTAAATTACTAACCAATCACTATAAGGAGAATGTGTTCAGTAAGTTACTAATTCTGTGAATTTTCTGTATAAATATAGCATGAAGAATCCTATACGGTATGCACGCTAGCTGGAACTATCCCCCGTGTGTCATGTGCTGCAATAAAGAATGCCTGCCTTCGGAAACTCCAAAACGAGTCTTAAAGAGTTTTTTCTTCTCCGTATCGGTATGGTATCAATGTCAGTTGATCAAACTCTTATGATTAAACTGTTATTCCAAACCAGGAGAACCTGGCAGCAGCCTGGGGCTCAACCTGGAGTAGGCTGGACAAGTTGTGAGGTGAGGAGAGTGGTGGCTGATCCCATTTTTGTTTTGGCTGATGCTTGAAAGGAGATATTATCCTGCTACACTTCACAGGCTGCTCCAACTTGCCACAAAGCTTTTCTTTCTTTCTGCAACATTCAAAAGAGGCAGGACTGTAAGCTGTCTTGTCTGATTACTCTGAATCACACTAGCCTGCTGTATTTTGTGTAAGTGTACCCCATAGTGACCAGGTAGCTCCAGGGTGGATTTATCAGGCAGATGACATTGCTGCATCTGCCCTTCCCTGTGTGCATGCACGCTCCTGCGGGCAGCACTCCTTGGGGAGCACTTACCAGGGAGCAGCTTTACCCCCAGTGCCGGGGCAGCTCTCAGGGCTCCTCTGCTGCAATATTTCCTCTTACTCACAGAGAGCTGCCATGGCACGGTCTGACCTTCTTCATACACATAGCCCACTCTGACTAGAGTACTCTGTCATATACTTCCAGGTGGTGCTGCACAAGCATGCTTATGCATAGCCAGAGCTGATCCTCTTCTTACCACCATGTCACTGCTTTGCGTTATGAGCAGAGGACCCCTATGGATAGAATAGAATCATAGAATCGTTGAGGCTGGAATAGACCTCTGAGATCATCAAGTGCAGCCTATGAACCCAACACCACAACACCTAGCTAGACCATGTCACTAAGTGCCACATCCAATCTTTCCTTAAACACCTCCAGGGATGGCAACTCCACCACCTCCCTGGGCCTAATGACCCTTTCCGTGATGAAGTGCTTCCTAATACCTGCAGAGGTGACTGATTGTGGTTTCTGGTCCTAGCTATGCTGGTGCCAGCAAAAGCATCCTTGGCAAGCAGAAAAGGAAGAGGCTCAGCTCTTTAGCTGCCTACCTCAGAAGGTCTTGAGGGCTTAACAGTTGGCACTCAGACTTGCCTTTCTCTGGATATCTAGCCCCTTCCTGGTTGTCTACAGCTCTTTTTCAGTTTTGCCTGTATTGTTTGCAGGGGAGACCGGGAGCCTCAGGCCAACTCGTCCTGCTTACATTGGGCGAAGTTTCTTCGGCTCTGGTTCATCAGGACTGTTTTCTGCATATCTACGAGGTTCCATACTCATCACAGACCCCATCACCCATGGAGAAATCCCAGGTCCTTACAGTGGACCGCAAGGGAAATTACAGCTTGCCACTGGCCAGGCCAGATTCCTCAGTGAGACGCTTGATGCCAGCAAGAGCAGGAGAGCTCAGGAAGGGGAGCCCAGCTAAGCAGCCCTGGGCACAGCACATGCATGTGAAGGTAACTCTGACCTACATGCACAAAGGATCCTGACTCCCCACACTTGTGTCTTTCCAGTTTTAAATCTGACATATAAGATTTGTTGGACCTGTCTGTGCCAGCTTCATAGTGCATACACAGTGGATTCAACCTATCTAGAATCAGACTGCTGAGCATTGGCAGGTGCTGTTGGGGCCTGCCTTTTTAATTGGAACCCAGATGCTTTTGTCTGTGGACTTGTGCCTTAACATGGCATTGGAACCAATGTGCAGAGCATCGTTTCTACTGCAAGAAGAAGTTTGTGATGGAGCCACTTTTCCCCCGAGTTAATTACAAGATTGTTTCCTTGGACGAAGCAGAAGCCAAACAGCAGTTCCTTTGTCACTGCCAGCTTCTGCCACCCAGAGGTCAGCTGAAGAGCCTCTTAATTTCAGTTTTCCTCAGAGACACGTTGCCTGGTTTCCTCCTAGAACACAGGATCTAATATTCTCTTGTTGCTTCATCTCACAGATTCTCCCATCTTTTCTGCTTTTCTTTCATATATTCCCAACATGCACTGAATGTTGGCCGTGGTCACTTGTCTCACCTGTCTCTTGTGTGCCTGTTCTGCTATGGTCATTGACTTGCTCCCATGTTTAGGATGGAGGCTGCTGCTGTTTGTATGCTCTAGCTACGTGAGATCCCTTTTCATGGAACTATCCTAAATGAGGAACAGTGGTTAGTCACATACATAGCTATTCGAAGTATAAAATAGCCAAGTACTTTGGAAATGTCCACTCCTTATTGTTCCATACTGCTCACCAAAAGTTAAAAGAAACTTTTTGCTTTGATCTCAATGTTCTGTTTCATATATAGTGATAACAATCCTTCACTTCACTAGTATACCAAAAAGATAAAGAAATATGTGCATATGTGAAGCGCCCAGATATTGTAATAGTGAGAAGCATTGAGAAACCTAGGAAGAAGACAGTATTTTATTCTTGAAAATGAGGCTTAGGTCAGGGGAGAATCTGATGCAGAAAAACTCAGTTCTGCCCCAACCTTTTCTTTGTTTTCCTGCTAGATGTTCAGCCCACCTCCTAGTACTGGGAGAATGACCTCCTAGTACTGGGAGAATGACCAAGGTAGAAGTGATCACACCACCGCCGCCAGACTATAGCGGCAGAGATTCCCTGTTCACCAGTGAGAATCTACGATGGGAATCTCCAGTCTGCATGAATAAGCAGAGCGTGAACTCCTCACAGCAAACTTGGCAGGCCTGTCCTTTAGGAATATTGACAGACAAATGTAAATTCATTTACCTTGCTTTTTCATTCCAGTCACTTGTGTTTTGTACTGAGTGCATCAGCATCTTTAAACAACAGGAGAAAGAATTTTATATAGTATTTATAACTTGCAAAATGTCAGGGGGTTGAGTGTGCTTTGTTTCCCACCATCCTGAAAAAAAACCCAAATCAATCAAAGCCTATGTAGGCGGTTCATCATCTCCAAAGGTTGGAGTTTTTCTCTGGGGGGTATAGCTAAACAGCTGATACCCTTTTTGCTTATGAGCCTATAAAATTTAAAGATGTAAAATCAGCTTCTGAATTTCTCTTACCATTCTTACCACCACCACTATCTTCACTCTCCATTAACCTGGCTCATTAGCTGAAAACACAAAATAAGTAAATATTAGTTGATGAGGTTTGCACCTGAAAGTCAGAAACAAAGCTGTTCTCCATGCCTGTGAGCTCTTGAAGGGAAACTCACGAACGGGAAGAATATTTACATTTTTCTGGTTTCATAATTAGGGAATAACGAGGAACAAAATCTTTCCTAAATTTGCCCCTCCAATGAGAAAATACATATTTTCCCTATCTTTGTTTTCATTGTAGCTAGAAGCAGAAGTTGATGCTAATTTAGTTCCCTACTCCTCTGTAGTTTGGGGCATTTTGAATCCATATTTTTCATCCTGGGGTGTTGTCTCAAATTGAGAGAATTGAGATTGTCTTGGACTTAGAGAATCAAGACATTGTCTGAAATGCAATAATAGGGTGCATGCTAAACAAAACAAGTCTTTGTGTACCGTTGTTATTGAAACATTATAGTATCAGGAAACAGCTAGGCATGGACTTTATTTTGTTAGTTAACTGCTACTATAGCTCTGCAGAAAGTTCAATTCATTTTACTTTTAAATCCTATTGCAATAGCTGAATGCTTTGGCAAAGGAAGAATCAACTTGTCAAATGATTCTTTACAAAGTAGTGATATATATATATTAAATCAGTATGTTTTCACCTTACCGTTTCCTGCATTCAATCCACACTGCTCTGAATGTTACTTTCACTCCTGTGCTCAGGCGTGGCCTCCCTCCTGACTGCCCAGAGGAGCATCACCAGCTGGTCCCTTCCGGAGCCGCACATCAGGACCAGGCTCGCCCCTTTGGGCATCAGTCGCCAAAGCCAGGCTCAATCCTGGACTTGAAGATGCTGCTGTGAATTGTTCAGTGGAACAAACACGCTGCAGAGTTTAATTTCCATGGGAAAGTCTGCTCTCTCTTTCAGTTCTTTCACCTGCAGAGGACTATGGTCTGAAAGTTCTATCAAAGCAGTCCTCCCCAGGCATATGTTCAGGAATGGATTTTCTTCTCTTCTGGTGTTCAAATCAGGGTGAGGATTAACTCCGCTGAAGACAACAGAGCCAAACCAACACAAGTCAAATGAGAATCAGACTAGCTCTAAGAAACATCTATTCCTATTACTTCCCAGACTTTTATTGCTGCAAATATACAAATCTTTGTATTAACCAGCTTTAAAGATCATAAAGCCCTAACTGTATCAGGCAGACTACTAGCAGTAGTCTAGTCTACTAGTAGTGTGCTGCTGATGCAGAAAACAAGTATAGATAGTACACAGATACACTCAGCCTGGGCTTAAATTTATCTTCAGCCACACAAAAGATGCTTCTATATCTAAGAACAATGGGAAGAAATATCTCGTTTCAGACCAGATGAACAACTCATTTTTTTCACTGATCCTGCATTTGGCTGACCTGACTGAAATGTGACCTAAGACGTTTCTCGGTGCTTTGGAAATTGCATCAACATACTTGGGTTGGAAATACCACAGAAAGTCAGAAAGAAAAAGGGGATTCTCTTCACAAAATTCTGTTGTTCCTTTTTAAAATACATCAGTGAAGCATAACTTTTCCTATAGCTGTAATTTTTTGGGCTAAGCAAACTCCAGTTATTTCAAAGGAAGTGAGAACAAGGGGTCACTTGGAGCTGGCCAGAGAAAAAAATTATTCTTTGTTCTTTTCCTGTTTTTTCATCATATTATTATTGAAAAGAGTCAGCTTGTAAATGAAAAGTTTTTCCTTGCAAGAAAGAACAAACTGAAAGAAATATGTAACAGTAGCAGTCTGAGAGGTGTATAGAAATATTACTGAAGAGAAGCACTGTCAGAAGTCAGCTGTGCATTCGCTCAGTACCTATCAGTAGTAGTGCAAGACTAGATTTTGCTAAATGATGACTGTCACTAGGTAGCTGAGTGTCAACAGGAGACCACCAGGAGCCACCAACACCTTTCAGCAGCAGGAGGCTATGAGCCATGAAGCGTATGAGCTTTTCCTGACATTACCATCGATGCTGAGAACTCCGTAGCCTTTCCCTAATAACATATAGCTAAAAGTCTTCAGATCTTTTTTTTGCGAGGGAAGCCACATTGCACATTCCAGCCGTAACTCCCTTCAATACTTCAGTAGAGCAGATCCTTGTTTTGTGATTGTTTTGTATTGGACAGCTAGACATACTTCATATAACAGATCTTTTATGAGCTAGTGTGTTAGGTGATTTTTAGATCATACCTTTTATTTCCACAGCCAAATGACCCCAAAACACCGAAAAACCCAAGCACAGGTAGGTAGGCTGTCATTGCCATTAGAATGTGTTTAGCTGAAAGATGGACTCCTGGCCTAAATTGACACCTTTGAGAATTACCCTCAGATAAAATCCCTTGGAGTGAAACTCTGCCCTTGCTTAACCTGTCAGCTGTAGTTCAGTCTGCTGATTTCAAGAGGACTCAATTCACATTTATCTAAAAGTTATTGGTCATCCTTCTGGCAAGTCATAGGATGGTGTGATTTCAAGTATGGGAACAGCATTAAAAAAACCCAAAGAAATCCCAAGTGGCTTCCAACTGGATGAAGTAATGATAGTTTGGAACTGGAAAGCCTTGACATCTATAGTTTGAGAGCCAAACTGGCAAAGCTGTGAAGGACATTCAGGCTTTGAAAACACCACATCTGTTTGCTTGCATCTGCTTTTCTGTTAGGATAAACAGTTCTCAACAGAAGAAAATGCAATTCATAAAAGTGTTTCAGCCAAAGGACAGAAATGATCAGTAAGGCACTCTTTTCCCTCTTTACATTCAAAGCATTTGCTAGCATCAACAGTAGACCTGAGACCAAGTCCTGAGGCTTAAAGGTCTTCCAACTAAGCCAACTCGACACTTTCTACAATTTGGCTTAGATGCTGTGAAATGTTACATTTTCCAGTTGGAGCATTTCTGTCCTATCGATGACAGAATAAGTTACTTTGGTGCACCGCAATAGTGTTGCACGGTCCTTCTTGAGAAGTTAGTTTCTTCATGCTGTAAATGCGTAGCGTGATCATTGGACAGACCAGACAATAACAAATCTTTAGTCTCAGGCCATCCAAATAGCTCAGCAGTGCCCTCTGAAATGCCCATGGTTCCTTGCTCCATGGTCAGGAAACGTGCTGTCTTACCAAATCACAGAAACGTTTAATTCTATTTTAATTTACACAACATGAAGCATGATTTGTTTCTAGGAAAAAACCCCAAATGTAAGGATTTGAAGTAAAAAGCCTAGGTGATCCGGAAGTGTATACCAGGAAGGAATACCCTATAGCTACAACTTATGGTAGCTCTTCATGTTGGTGTTGACAAAAAACAAAGGGAGCCTTCTCCAATGTTCCCGAGATTTCCAACAGCTGATTGGAATATGCAGAACCCTTTTAGCAAAAATATGTTTTGCTTTATAAACAAGTGTCTGCCATATACAAACTATCAAAATGATTTTTTAAAAGAGTCAAATAGAAATTTATTACACAGTTTAAAGATTTTTAAAATAACTTTTTTTAAAAATGATGCATCTGATTGATGCAGTGCCATTTGATTAATGCAGCAGTATGTTTTGATCCTCACTAGGGTCTGAACCACATATAAAGCGTTTTTTTCACCTTTATGTCTCAGTATAGATAGTTTAAAGCAGTGAGAATCTGTGCAGAGAATTGAGAGGCAAGACAGTGAATAGCATTGGATTCTGCTTTTTCCTTTTTGTCAGAGCTTCCACAAGTAATTCCACTGGGTTTGACTCAGTTTTTCTGCCAGTGATACTTGAGCACTTTTGTGAAATATTTTGAAATCTGTTGTTGAAAAGTGCAATATAAAGGTTAATTGTTCATTTTGTGTCTGTTACTGGAAAAGCTGTCCTGCTGAAGGAAAAAAAAAAAAAAAGTAGTGCCTTGTCAAGGGTTAGGGTTGGGCTGGCCACTAGACAAAAGATAGATTAACCCCTTTCCCTTCCCAAAGGAGAAGAGAAAGATAATAAGGGAGAGACACTTATGAATTAGAAAATAAAACGAAATAGCTTTAATGTAAATAATAATGTAATGAAACTACAGGCCAGTCAGTGTCACCTCTGTGCCTGGCAAGATCATGGAGCAGATCCTTCTGAAGGCTCTGATAAGGCACAATGGAAAATGAGTAGCTGGTTGATGGCAACCAACATAGCTTCACCAAGGGCAAATTGTGCCTAACATATTTGGTGGCCTTTTATGCTGGACTTACAGCGATGGTGGATAAGAAAAGAACAGCTGATGTCATCTTCCTGGACTTGTGCAAAGTGTTTGACACTGTACCGCACGACATCCTGGTCTCTAAATTGGAGACACACGTATTTGATGTACAGACCACTTGGCGGGTAAGGAATTGGCTGGATGGTTACACTCAAAGAGTTGTGGTCAATGGTTAAATGTCCAAATGGAGACCAGTGACGAACGGTGTTCCTCAGGCATCACTACTGAGACCAGTGCCATTTAACATCTTTGTCAGTGATGTGAACAGAGGGATCAAGTGCACCCTCAGCAGATTTGCAGACTACACCAAGCCGTGTGGTGTGGTCAACACACTGGAGAGAAGGGATGACGTCTAGAGGTACCTTGACAGACTGGAGAGGTGGGTCCAAGCCAACCCCATGAAGTTCAACAAAGCCAAATGCAAGGTCCTGCACCTGGGTCGGAGCACTCCCAAGCACAAATACAGGCTGGGCAGAGTNAGCACTCCCAAGCACAAATACAGGCTGGGCAGAG
>VWZK01004845.1:0-28570 GCA_013396935.1 Baryphthengus martii
AATAAATAAATAAATAAATAAAATTAAGTTAAAGTGCCACTCAACCTGTTCCTTACATTGATATTTTGGTATGAAGTTAAATATGTGCACTTTCACAAGGTCAAGTCTTCAAGAGCAGTTACTCTACAGGTCTCAGAACAACTGCCTGAAATCTATTAGGTTTTCAATGAAATTCCACTGAAATTTATCATTCTGATTCAACAGACATTTTCTTCCTTGTTAATTAATCAGTTCAGAATACGTTATTGAAAATTATAAGCTTCAGTGACAAAGCAAGGGTGAAGCTCCTGAAGCATATGCAGGTACATGCACACATTTGTATAAATAACACAGTTAACAGCAAACTGCTGTTAAATTTCCTCTCTACATCAATATTTACAGGATAAAACTGTCTGATGGAAAGCAAAGCCCCAGCAGGGAGAGCAGTTATGTAGCCAAAAAGGTAATAAACACATTTTTTCAGAAACACTTACGCACTGAGCAAAGGTATCGCGTAGTTACACACAAATACAGTGGCTCATGGCTGACTCCTACTCAGTTTAAGTACTCCTTCTGAAAGTGCTGGGAACATTTATTTTCAAGAATTATCAAAAAAAACCCAAACCTTGAAGAGTCCTCATGAGGTCTCTAGTCCACTCCTTGCCTTAAGACAGAATTGGCCCAACTTAAATTGCTCCTGACAGATCTTTGTCTCCTATGTTCTAAAAACCTTCAACAAGCTTCTTATAACCTCCATAGGCAACCTACAGAAGGTATAATTTTGTCATCACAGTTAAAAAGATCTGAAATGCCTAACCTAACTTCTTGGTGTAAGCCTGCTTCTTCTTGTCCCATCCAAAATGGGCATGAAAAACACTTCTTTCTCTTTGTAGCTTCTTTTTACCTAACTGAAGGCTGCTGTCATGTCTCGGCTTACATCCTCTCTGAACATCATAACCAAAGAGTGCCTTCTGCAAAGCCGGACCTTTTTTGGAATGTCCTCTCAGAGCTGGGGGCCAAAATCATCAGCCTCCTTTCAAAATGTCAGACTTGAAGTGCTACAATATTAAAAAAAAAAAACACCAAAAAAATCCCTGCATCTCATAAAGCCAGAACAGCAAGGAACCTAAGGAGCTTGCTCTACCGCTCCATGGGTTATCAGTTTTTGCTCTGATTATTTGGTGGCAACCCATTCAGACTTTGTATCTTTCTGTTTCAAGTAGAATCAAAATTTTCAGACGAAGTCAAATACCAGAAAACCACGTTGAACTTCCTTCAGTAAATGAAACAAATTCCAGTCATCAGAGTAAAAGGGAGCTTCAGGACATAGACTCCAGCACTCTTAACAGCAAATAAACCTACAAGGAGCAGCTGAAACTCATTTCACGGCAGTTCTCAAGTAGACACATTAACAAGATGCAAGGGGAATTCTTTAAACCAGAGTATCACTTAACAAATCCTCAATATGTACCTAAGTAATTCTAGAAAAGACAAATAAAATTTCATGTGTCATTATTATTAAAAAAAAAAAATCCATCTTCAAACTTCACAGCCAACATGTGATCTGATGCAATAGCCTGCCAATGCAATACTATTTTCTTCCCAGGTTTGGGGCAATAAAATTACTTCTTAGTCTCCCCATTTCAGATTCTATTCAAAAATGGGTCCAGCTAGACATGAGATATGCTGCAGGGATCCTAGGCCACAGAGGAAAGTAGTGATCCATGAGGTTTTTTCTTCAAAGATTTGTGAAATATTTCTAATTTCAGCCTCTGGAGACAACGACCATTGCTGCGTTTTAGTTACGAACATTAAACATTAATAGTGTGAAGTACAGTGTTTACCTATCTATTAAGAGAGACAGCGTATATGTTTCAAAGTTTTCAAGTATATACAATCTTTAAGTCCACTGAATTCAATTCCAGCTTTTGCAGAACAGCTTTCCTAAACAGTAATATGAAACCATACAATGGCTTGGGTCAGAAAGGACCTTTAAAGATCACCTTGTTCAAACCCACTGCCATGGGCAGGGACATCTTCAATAAGATCAGCTTGTTCAAAGCCTCGCTTAACTTGACTTTTAACACTTCCAGTAATGGGACATCCACAGCCTCTCTGCACAACCTGTTCCAGTGTCTCATCACCTTCATCATAAAAAAATTCTTCCTTATATCCAATCTAAATATACCCTCTTTCAGTTTCTTCCAGCCTGCTGCTATAGGCACTGGTAAAAAGTCTTTCTGTCTTTTCTTATAAGCTACTTTCATATATTGATAGACTACAGCAAGGTCTCTCTGGAGCCTTCTCTTCTCCAGGCTGAACAACCCCAACTTTCTCAGCCTGTCCTCACACAGGAGGTGTTACAACCCTCTGATCATTTTTGTGTGTCCTCCTCTGGACCCGCTCCGACAGGTCGATGTCTTTCTTGTCCTGAGGACCACAGAGCTGGTTCCACAACTCCAGGCTGGGTCTCACAAGCGTGGAATCCACACAGTGAGTGCGTGGCTGGCTAAAGTCAGCCCACAGGGAATATGGAGGCATGCCAATCTGACTCCAACCCACAGCTTCAAAGCCAAACCAAGCAGTATTTATCAAATTCCTTGGTCTGCCTGGATCCGAGACCTTCTTCTATGGAGGCACATTTATAGGAGAAAGGCTCAAGCTTTCCAAAACCCATCCAGAGATAGTGGAAACAACAGCTGATGCACCACTTCAAAAACCAGAGACCTCAGTTCAACTTCCTCCTCAGCGAGATGGGATTTGAACCCACACACATCTTCAAACTTCCTATGATCACCTATCTGTTGGGAGCACACCCCGTCCCCTCTGCTGCAGTGTAATTTAAAATGTGTCACAGTGCAGAAGGAAATCCAAGGAATGTGGGGCTGAAGACCAAGGCAGCAGCAAACTGACTACAATGTGGGAATCAGCTGGGAGAAATACCTGCTGTTTGGACATGGACACATTTCTCATTAGACCGTCATCAGATCTGAAAAGCAATGCTGAGAAGCCTAGTTGTGTCATTTGCTCAGAGAATGCTCTAACCATTCAGACACAGTATAAAAATGTGTGTCACTATCTTCCCTTTCCCTAGCTGTGTTTCCAAATAGAGGTTGATAACATCATCTGTCCTTTGCATTGGCTCCAGTGCTATTTCTGCACTTCAGAGTCTCCCCTGCAAGGACTTTATTAGAATCAAGGCTATGCTATCAGTCTGGACCCCAGCAGAGCACCACTGGACAGCAGGCACCATCACTCCCTTGTCTGCTTACATGTATACCGAGGAGTGTGAGTTCAAGTGCCCTGTGGTCCGAAAAACAGCCCTGGAATGAACATTATGAATTCACAGATTAAAATGTTTACTAGAAAATGAGGTTTCAAAATAGCTCCTTCATCTGGTGTACCTGACTTCTGCTAAAGTCTGGCTTTAAACATCGAAATTGGTTCTTTGGATGCTTCCATCTAGACTATTTTTTCTGTATAAAGCTTTAAAAAGCAGTCAGCACAAAGTCCATCTGATTAAAACACATGCTAATTTATCAATCAGTATTAAGCACACTAACTGTCAGATTAGACTATAACGACACCCCAACCCTCAGATTAAAAACACACAAACAAAAAGACAAACTCTAGTCTCAACTCCATCCTCTGATTAAAACTTTGACCTGGGGCCACCAGGTTTCAATGTATGTTGTAACACTGTAAAAAAAGTCAGATAAACTTGCTTGGGGCTTGGGGCAAGATAAGATTACGACTTTTCAACTCAGCAAAAAAAGGGAGCCCTTAGGAAGCCCTCCCTAATGAGGGATAGCCTTGTCTGTGCTCTGACACTGCGGCAGATAACATTACTCTTCTGCAAACCAAATATTAAAACCAATACAGTATGAATAAGTGTTCTACAAAAGAACCTAGTTTTAAAAATAACTAATAATTAGCAATAAATTTTGGTGGTCTTAAAGCACCATCTGCAATAATAGCTTCCTTTATCTCACCACAAATAGTCTAGTAACTCATTTTTATCTGCCCAGCCTAACAACCTTCACTAACCTTAAGCTAAATTGTTCACGCTAGCTTGAATGCACATGGTAGCAGAACCATCCAGCAGCTCAACCAGCTGTTTTCACCCTGGTGCATTTAGTCAGAAACTACACTTGCATTCCTCCTCATCCTTCTCCTTTATTATGCATCTGCTGGATTACTCTCTTACTACTCCCACACAGCTTGGCTTGCCCAGGAGTGAGCAGAGCCTGAAGACATAAAGCAATTACTAACAGCTTCATGATATTAAAATCTGAAACACAAATTATAAACTCGGAAGATTAAATGGAAAAGTTTGTATGTTCTTTCAATACAAGGAGAGTATTTTTCACCACAAGGATAGTCAAACACTGGGACAGGTCATCCAGAGAGGTTACAAACTGTCCCTCCTTGGAGGTGCTCAAAACCTGACCCTGAGCAACCCGATCCAGCTTTGAGGCAAGCCCAGCTCCAAGGGGACTGTAGGACCAGGTCACCTCTAGAGACGCCTTCCACCTAAATTCTGCTGTTCTTCTGTTCCAGGACCAGCAACATCAAGGCAAAAAAAAAATCCAAAAGGACATCATAATTGTTAGTCAGGTTTTTAAACAGATCTGCCTAAAATGAAAACATTTGCAATAAAAAAAGGGTAAAGTTCTGAAACAACTAGGGTTCAGAATTTTTTCTCTTAACAGTTTTCAGTTCTAGTTCTCCTCTTTCACCACCTCCTCTTATAGCTCCTCACTGTGACACAACAAAAGACATTTTCCCACAGTTTTTACTCTCTTTTCCCCTTCCCCTGAGAATTTCAAATGTGGTAAAATGGGCGGGAAAAACCAACCAACCAACGAACCAACAAACCAACTAACCAAAAAAAACCCCAACAACAATAAAAATAATATACCAAGAAATGAAAGATGTTGTGAAAAAAACCAACACAATTCAACTGTATTCAGTAGCAAACAGGAGTAAAATAAGAACAAAATGGAAACACAAGGCTTCTTCAATATCCATATTTAAATGGTATAACATAACAGTTTCCATCGAAACACAAAATCAACAGTTCCTAACATTTCAAAGACGCACTGTTGGCTGATTCATACAGGGTCAACTACTGCAAGGCAGGTGGTGCTGTAAAAGATATGCACTATCAGGATTGTGTTTTGCATCACATCCCGATTCTTGAGCCAAAACACTCTGAGTTACACAGATCTGAGCCAAACACAGTCTGCTTTAAGCATTAAATGAATCCTTGCACCTGAATCCCTTCCTATGTCCAAAACAATATACAAAGCCCAAGTATTTCTCTCTGACAGAAAAGGCTAAGCCCTTTCTGGGCTATGGATCTCATTCATTTCCTGGAAGGAGAATAAAAACCTCAACAGTTGTGACTTGAAAAGCAGGGGGAGACATCAAAACAGGCTGACAAATTCCAGCTTTTCCTGCCTTCACAGTTTTATGCATTGCCATTCATTTTTTCATCTTTCCACTTGGTATGAGATTATTTATAAAGCCATCATCAGTGTACCCTGCTGCTGCAAAAACAACCATAAGTGATTTTGTGAACAGACAGTGGCCACAATGCACAAAGTCAGATACGTGTCAGCCCATTTGAGCGCAGGGCTGCACTGACATCTCTGCTTTCCACTTACCAACTATCTGGAACATCTTGCTTTGCTTTACTTAGTTCCCCTATTCATCATACCTTTGTCAACTAACACTCAGAGGCTAGCATCAACGCTGCAGAAGAAGAGGAGGACATGGGGGAAGGTTGAGCTCCATCTCAAAGGGGTTGTGCCCCAGCAGTTTCAGTTGCAGCAGGGTTTGAGAAGGCTCCCATCCCCCAGACCCAGGCTGCAAAGGCTGTGCATGGTGCCACCATCTACACTGTCAGGTGAATTTTACATTGACCTTACTGCTCGGGTGACCCCAACAAAAATGCAAAACAGTACAGGATATGGTTTCTGTTAGCAGAGGGATATTCCTCTCTCTTTTGTACTGCAGCCAAACACTCTATGTTTTGTTTAAGACATTTGTTTGTTGAGTACCACCGGAGTGCTCAACACCAGCCAAGGACACCTGCTCAGTTTGGAGCCAAGAAGGGCTCTCCAGCCTAGTGTCGACTCAAGGTTGGGGAGCTCAAGCTCCTGAGCCCCACTACTTGTATATTGCCTTAAACAGGAAACTTAATCTCTTGTATCTCTTACAGTACTTGCTCTACTGTGGCTCTGCATACCACCATCTCCTTCAAGTGTTTGGACGTTTTCCCAGAAAGTCTCTTCATGGTCAGGGGGATCTCAAATGTCTCTTCTCTGCTGTTATGACCACTGACCAGGAGATGATCATACACTTGCTGGGGACCCACAGGTTGAAGCATTCTTGCCAACATCTTTCTTCATGCCGCAGGTTTCTTGGTCAGCAGCAAGCATTGAAAGATACTGCTTTGCTTCCTAATGCCCAGGCTAGCATCCTCCTCTCTCTGCCCCATGCAGTTTCCAATGGGGCAAACTCCTACAGGGCCAAAGATACAGCTGTTTCTCTGAACTGAGAAAAAAAATACTCTGTCTCCACACAAATCTGGCCACACCTAGAGATATTTATCTTCTGCTCTCAGTGGATTCACAAACAAAAGGGTAGGGAGAGGACGATAAAGTAAAACATGCCACAGAAAATGGAAAAGTATTCCCCAAAGGCAGTGTATGAAGCAGCAAGGTTGGGTACTTAATTTCACTCCACAAGATCTATTCCTAGAAAACAATTATGAAATATTTATCAAATAAAATGGAAATTCTCCTCCTTTGTGAAAGGGAGTTAAACAAGTACAGACACTGTTCCCTTCCCTACAATCTGCAATTACTTTTCATAATTCCAGCTGTAACTTTATTGCTTCTGCTAATAGCCTTAAACCTAAGAGAGCACTCTTCCTGCTGAAAATAACTGTAAATAGTGGCAAAGTTGGCACCAACTCTTCTTGTTTAATTACCAGCACAGTTAAGTCACCCAGACAACCTGAACTCACTCTCACAGCAATGCCATTAAAACAACCAGAAACTGAGATTCCCTCAGCCTCCCGTATGTAAGGCAGACTCCTTGCAAGATCAACAGGCTCGTGGTGCCTCTTCCCCTCCGACAGCTGAGGGGCGTAAGCCTGAGCATGCTAAGGACAAAAAAACTGCAGTGCAGATGCTGAATCTATGTCTGATCATCCTTGGGGGCCACCAGTAATAAAAGACTGTCCTTACCTGATGGTACTAAGAGAGGAAAGGTCACTTGGAAGCATTTTTCTCATCCAGATTAAACCACTCCATCTTTTTTTTTTTTTTTTCCCAATAAACTGAAAAACAGTGGGAAGACTCTCTTTCTTGAGCAGCTCTAAGAAGTTATTTTGCATAATATTTAATACTGACTACCTCCATGAATTGAATAATCCAGTTTGCAGAAGGAAAAAGTCCTTTAATGAAGGTGCAATCAGAACATCAGCTTCTCTCTCTCTCTCCATCCTCTCTACCTATTCTTCCCCTTTCTTCAAACCTACTCACAAATAGATGCCTAAACACAGCACCTCTGTTGAGTCCCCAGTTTTCTCTAGCAGCAAAATACTTGTGGGCCACGTGATCCCAACATCTGACCAGTTTGTGACAGTGAGCAGCTCCCAACATGGTTGCCACAAAGGCACTTATTACAAGTGAGGATTACTGAAAGGTTCATGCTTTCTTATTTCTTTTGTTGAACTTTAAATAATGCAGCTAACAACTCTTGATCTGTGCAACTGCACTAAATTCCTGAATTATTTGCAATGCTCCCTAGAAAATCCAGGCTTTCTCTTTATCCAATTCTTTTTATATCTTACAAAGGCAATATAAAAACTTTTTCTGAATACCAAAACTCCTATGAATAAGTTATTCTTCTATCTTTCCATCAATCGCTATGTCTCAAAATCCTCATAAAAATGAGTAAGGTCCAAAAACATCAGATGGTGAAAAAAACCTCACAAACATGAGGTCCTGACTAGTGATGGATGACTGCACCTATGTCTTTCACAACACCAATACTAAAAAGAACATCTTGACACTGTCAAGTGTCAAGATACCATCAGACCTTTGGGGCAAGGAGTTGCAGGGACAGCACCTAGGGATAAAAAGGCTCATTCTGTTTCTAAGTTCTCATAAATTCCATGGCTTTTGTCCATTTTGATCTTTTGGAGTGTGGGGAAGATACAGAGTACAGGATAACCCTTGATCACCTCAGGGAAGGTAACAGAATCACAGAATCACAGGATTACTGAGGCTGGAATAGACCTCTGAGATTATCAAGTCCAGCCTATAACCTAACAACACAACCTCACCTAGACCATGTCGCTAAGTGTCACACCAGTCTTTCCTTAAACATCTCCAGGAATGGTGACCCCACTACTTCCCTGGGTAGTCCATTCCAGTGTTTAATCACCCTTTCCATGAGNTAGACTCTGCACTTGACCTTGTTAAACTTTCTCCTGCTCTTCTCACCCTTTTGAGATCCAAAGTTTTCCCACATCAGTCCATCCTCTTCTCCTTTCCTCTCCTTCCCTTGTATGCACAGGGCTCCTTCAGCCACATGGAATCCTCAGCTATGCTTGGCTTCTCAGCTTTGGGGACAAAAGCAGTGTTGAGGACAGCACAGAGAAGTACGAGTCAGTGCTTCTCAGAGTCAGATGAAAGGATAATATGGCCATCATAAAAATCAAAACTACTTTCACAAGTGAAAGAGAAAGGATACGAGAGCCAAATAAAAATTACACAAACTGCCTAGAGGATACTAAAAGAGATGTCATGCCCAGTCCAAGCCTGGACCTCAGACAGGTACAAAGGGAATGACTGACCTCCCTTGGGCTGAAGGATAATCCATCTGGAAAGCTTTCATGAGCCCCCAACTCAACAAGGAAGGCCAAGGTAGGACTGCACTGAGAGCTCCTCACTGTGCGTGAGCATCTCTGCTAGCAACTGGGATCAGAGTTTGTTTTATTCAGGAACAAGGAGAAAGGTCACAGCTTCATTTGAGAGCAATGGGTACAAATGTCACCTCTCCAGAGCAACAGTGCCCATGAGGCCACCGCTAATGCAGCTCAAGACATGCTCATTTAACACTTCAAACATTCTGGAACACACATCCCTGCTTTTCCACTGTATTCAAATTTCATTTATGTACAATATTTAAATCTGAAAAGTGAACAAAGTATAAAAAAAAATAGGAAAAAAACATACAAGGCCTATAAAAGTCTCATGCAACATACTCTTTTCCATATAAACGTTGCAGTACACTTGAAAATTAACAACTATGGTAACTAAAAAGTAAAGAATTTTGCTACTCAGATAGGGGCTGCCCTGGCAGAGCTTAGTCTGGTACCAGCTGAGCTGATCTCCAACCCTCCAGACTCACAACACATCCATCAAAAAAATCCCCATGGTTCAAGGAAGCAGGTACCCAGCTGGCTTTGCCTGAGCATCTCTCAGTACCATTGGTATTCTGCTGCTGCTTCTGGGTTGGCCTTCAACTGGTTTTGATGAAAAGTTTAGCCAGGTCTGTGAGCAAAACTACAACTGATTTCTTCAGGCTTTCTATGAAGGTCTTCACTGCTAAGACCCAACACCCATTCCAGCAGTTGAGTAATGTGAACAAATATTTACTACAGAGCAAAATGAAATAAGTAACAGCTTTTTTTTCTTCTTTCTCTCTCCTGTCTAGCCAATATTTGAATGAGACTTGGTATTTGTTTTTACATCTCTTGAAAGACATGTTTACAACAGACAGACAAAAACCATCCTTCTCCTGAGGAAGGCAGTAGCAGACGTGAAGGCAGTAGCAGATGTGAAGCTATCTGTCATTAAGAAGCAGAAAAATTTAAGATGGGAAAAAAAAGCCCTCACCCAAAGAAATGGTCTAAGTGCTGTGTTTTTACTTCCCAAAAGCTTGCATGAATCTCTCTTTCAGTTTGGCTCATATGGAAACTGCCCGTACACTCCAATTTTTAGCAATTTAAAGTGCTAAAAGGAAAACAGCCAAAAGTACCAAGTTTTCAATGAAAAACATGTGAAGCCATGAAGTTTAACACTGTTTCCAACCTCAGCTATAAATCAGCTGGATCTGCAAAAAAAATTATACTCTTCAGCAAAACCTAACTACAGTTTTCTCTTTGCAATGAAACATGAAACCAGGAAAATTTCACCTGATTTTGTTACAAAATTCTTCAACAGCATACACTAAAATAAATTTTCATGTATATTTTCACCTCACCTCCTCTGCAATAAAAAAGCCATAAAACTTATTTAATGATAGTGTCCCCAAAGAATGATCAGTCATAAATAAACACTGACGAAAGTGTGAAAAAAATATATTTACTCTGTATATCAGAATGCCTACAGCAATAAATTCTTCTCTTTAGGAACATCTCCTTTTTGTCTGAGTAATTAAGTATCTCACTTGGTTGGAATCATAGTGGCAATACTTCACTGCTACAATTCTTGTTTTCTTTAAAGGGATAGCACTTTAATCTTGCAAATGCAGAGTCTGTAAGTAAAGAACTGAGTTTACAATGAGTGAAGGCACAAAAAGCTTCTGGAGAGACTGAGCTACAGTAACCATTATGATCCTTTTTTAAACTTCTGGACACAAACTAAATCTCTGATTACCCCTGTCATACTTGAACAATTTTTCATCTTAACTGTAAAATAAAGCACAAGGGTTGAGAACCTTGGACAAAACAGTGAGATACTCTTCTCTAAACTGTGCTCCAAAACACTGTTAAAAGCTTTCCAACTTCAAAAACTTACCACCTTCTGAGCAGCTTTCAAGGATGTTCCAGATCAATGGCAATTCTTCGTGAGCAACGGCCATCATCAAATCATTATCCAGGGACTGTAGATCTTTTATCTTCAGCCCAAACTTATCCAGCAGCATTTTGTGACTAGTGGTAGTGACACATTCTGCATGATCAACCAGAAAGCGAGACAACTTGCAAGACAGATTCTCTCTGTAAGTGACAGAACAGCTGCCGAGGACCACAGGTGAGTATCCCCTTGTGTACATTAACACAGAAACAGAAACTGCTTCTTGGCATCCATGGCCTGTAATTATAATGTAAATTAATCACTAGCATTACCTATGTTCCAAAAGCACATTAGTTTTTCTTCATTTGCCCCTACCTCTAAGAGCCATGACTGCTCATCCAGAAATATTTTATTCCTTCTAACTACACCTATTAATGCCTATATTAATGCCCTATAGGGCATCCAACAACTATTTCTAGTGATGAACATGGATTCGACCAGATTGTGAACTGACCATCCTCCCTGTTATACAGACACAATTCTAGAACCAGTCTTTCTAGATGAAGGTTCTTTAACCACAATGGAAAGAAAAGGTAATTGCATCAGGATGAAATCTCTCAATTCAAAATCCTAAAGGTTCTTTGATATGAATTAAGAAAAATGAGAAGCTCATGAAAGAGTAACAGTGGCCTGCAACACAAACTCTGAGTGACGTATCTATTTATTAACCTCCATTCTGGACCTACTCAGTGTCTCCACACAGGATAAAATCCAGAAGCTCTTAACTAATGCACGGTTTCAGTAGGCTTGATTAAATGGTGTATCGACTCTCTAACTAACTGCTGGGACTCTCGAAGTTCAAGGGAGTTTAATGCTCATATCTCTTAAGCATCTCATGCACTCCTTCTCCTCTGCCATTTAAGTGAGGGTGGATGTCACATCTACAAGCAGTGCAAACTAAAGCTCTCACTGGGAAGCTAACCATGATGTATTCTGGGTGCAAATCTAAATTTTCCAAAATATCTCTGAATAAGCGCAAGTATATATGCAATCTAGCAACTGCAGAAGGAATCATGTACTTACTACATCTGCAGTTGTTTTTAAAGTGCTCTGTATTCCCTTATGTTTAATTCAGCCACTATGAAACTACACTAACATCAGCAGGGCTATATTTTAACTTCACACTTTATTTTCGTCTGTTCATGGCTTCTGTTGGGAATAGGCAGAGGATTAAGTGTTGCCTGTAGCCTCCTGTTTTTATTCCTAGCCCAAAAGCAATTATTTAACAGCATCATTTCAGGCCTCTTAAAAATACATATATATATATATATATATATTTACAGGAACAAAGAAGCCACCATGTAAGAGCAGCAAATTTTCCTTTTTATACCCAGCAGTTATTTTCAGACTCTAACTCCCTTTTAGAAAACAAGAGCAAATAACAAGCAGATCCTATTGCATAGGTTTATCATGTCTATAGCCATCTACTCACACAAATTAAAAGGTCACAGAGGACACAATAAAAGGTTACATCCGGGGTTTATGTTACATCCATGTGGGAGACAACACCAAGGCAGAGACCTGGCTGGGAGGCAACACAAATCCCCCATTTGCAGCAAGGCATCCCTGAAATCTTTTTCCTCACACCTCTGCACTGTGTATGGCTCCAGAACAGTTCCAAACACTGCATGCCTCCAACACAAGTGCCTTGCAAGCCAGGCTGACTGCTGCACCCAGGGAAAGCTCTGACAAAAGCATGATTTTTGGAGGTGTTAAGATGCTCAGAGGCAAACAGCTGTGGCATAGAATTAATTCACATTAAAAATTACACCATCTCTGAAGATTACACTTTAATTCATACCCAACTATGCAAGCCCAGTAACGCTGTCTATGCCTAATACTGTGCCTGTGTGGATTACTGAGAAAGGCAGGATTACCTATGGGCAGTCAAATTCAGCCTGGATCCTAAGGCCATCATTCAGTTCCTGCATTTCCTCCAATACAGAGCCATAAAACAGAGTTATACAAAGTCATCCAGTTGTGCCCAGCTTAGAAATGAGGGTGGAGTATAGCAAAGAGATGAAAAATGTAAACAGGAGTTAAGGCTCACCTGGAACAATGGACTGAAGAGAGTTGTCACTAACTCGCTCAGCAAACAGCACATGCCTCTTCAGGGATCCATCATAAACAAAGTAAAACTCAGAGTCCTCTGGGAGGTAAATGTCTTTGTCAAATTTTGCAAGTATAGCCACTTGTCCCTGAAAAATGAATGCACTTTCAGAAACATCCAGTACATTTCTCACCTCCACCAAGCTCATTCATTATACTTTAGACTCAAGTTTATTATAACCCATCCAACTTCACTATGCAGAGGTTGTGATCCAACGACAAACCTGCACTTTTCTACTTCCACTTAGAAAATAACACTGGTTTTATGCCTGCACAATCAAAGGTGACTTAAAAAACCTGTCTTTTAAGTAACACCTTTCAATTAAATCCTTTCATCCTGACCTACATAAACATAACTGACTTTTTATTTAAAACACATCAGAATAAGCAAGTCAGTGAACCTGAGTATTTAGCTATTTACAAAAGCACGCTTTGTGTCTAAAAAAAAAGTTCAGAAGTGCCTGAAATGATCTTGGACTTGGTTTGCAAAACAAAAGCACTGATGTAATTCTACAGCTGACTGTGCTTGTTTCAAAGAATACTGGTTCCCAGATATCTCCCCATGGGTTCTTTTACAGTAAACAGAAAGCAACAAGCCAAGAAAAATCTGTCACACAATAGCTTCAGAAAAGAACAGGAAAGGGATCTGAGAAGCAGCAAACAATAACAAACGTCTGACAAGTCTGAGGGAGGAAATTTAAATGAAACTGCATTTCCTCAAAGAGGAGGACAGTGTGCTCCACCACAGTTCCTGGCTGCCACAGTTGTTCTAAGTAAGACAGAACTGCCCCAAAATCTGGCAGAAATTGTGCTGTCTGGAAAACATGCTGCAGAAGAGTATCTCAGCTGTCCACACTTTCAAAAGATGTCTGAGCTGCCTCTATTCAAAACAGTTACGACAGCACTAACTCAAATAACTCCATAAACAAGTCTGGTAAAAAAAACCCTGCATGGTAGCACAGGAATTTCCATGGTTGAAAACTGCAATTATGACCTTGATCATCCTGACAAGCATCTAGCTCCTTCCCCTGTTCATTTTATGGCAAACATACACTTTACTGCAGTGAGACCCTTGCCACCTCTCACAACATCACATCTTCACCTGCCTTCTCCAAGAACACCTTTCTCAACACTCGTAACAACATGAATCCTGCATTTGTCATCCTCTTAAACCCTGAAGAGTCTATTGAACTTGGGGTGAAAAGGCAAAGCCTTGTCTCAGGCACAAAATCTTTCTTAGATAGGATTGCTCTGGTTACGCATAGATGTAAATAGGAGTCCAGTATTGACAGCAAATAGGACTGTCACCTCCAGATAACCGGTAACACACTTCTTTTTAGTAACCTGAACTGTGTTTATACCTGTTAAGTGTTTTCTCCTATAGGTTTTGCACTGTTACTGCCAGAATTATGATTATTGTTGTCAGTTTTGTTAATTCAGCAAGCTTTGTTTTTTTTAATTCTTTTATGTGATTGTGAGCAGCCCTTTTTGTCTGTTGAGTAATACTATGGGTGGCTATCCTGGGGAGGTAAGAACAGGGTAACTCCCTGAAGACACTTCACAAACTGCCCCAGTGGGTGCTCAGCTGGTGCACAGGAGCACAGCAGAATTTCTTACACATAGGCACTTGTGGCTACAACTTTCAAACCACCTCTATATCCTCTGGAACACTAAGGCTGAAGGACAGAGCCAGTCAGCTTTCATGTTTTATTTGCACTATGTGAAACAATGGAGATAAGGAGATACTCTGTGGCAGTTGTACTCTTGGGATAAAAAAAAAATAAAATCAAGCTCAAATTGTAGCCATTGGCTTATACTGCTTCTTTTTAAAAATTATTTAGACTCAGTAAGAACATCTTAAACTGATCATAATGTATAGTCATGAGAGAGAATTTCACAGATCCTTGTCTTGTAACGGGTGATGGAAAAAAGCAAGAGAGGAAAAAATGGAGTGAAAAGCTCATGTATATATGATAAAAATCAGATTTTTCATAACCCACTCCTTACAATCCTCCAGAAGAAACTACCCATAATTTAAACAAAAATTTTACAGAAAGAAGGAAAATTGGCAGCTAGCTTGTATCTGGCCAAACAATTAAGGGATTCATTTGGAAAATCCATTTGGATATGATCCATAAAGAGGATTAAATCCTGTATTACTAGAGGATTAAACTCTGTATTACTAGAGAGGAATCAAAGTTAACAGAGAAAGTAACTTTCACAAAGGAGTATTAAACTACACCTTTTTAGATGCTGGACGATTACTACACACGGCATCAGAAATAATTATGTCATAAAGGATAAGCTCCTATTAACACCTCCACCACTTCTCATTTGCCATCTCATCCTATTGTCTTCAGATGTTCTCATTTCATGTTTCTCAGTTCCATGATCTCTTTCCTCGCTGCCACTATTAAAACATGAATCAGTTTACTTTTCGGGCCAGCATAAATGCCTTTTGCTCTAGCTTCCTCTTGCCTTTTTTCTTCTCACCTACTCCTCTCCAAAATACCCCTGATGCAGTTACAGCGTCTCTCCTTCTTAACATCTGAAAATCTTTTACAACTGCATCCTACTACTTCACCCCTGCACCCCATTCCTGTCTCTCCACGGCTCGGACTATTATGTTTTGTAGCAATTGTTAAAGCTCAGTGTTAGAAAAGTGCCACAGAGCTTCAGAAACACATACCAACTTGACCTCTGCTGGCCTCTTTGCGCATACAAAATAAGCTCACCTAGGTAAAAACCCAGAAGCCATACATTATCCGTTTAAGAATAGGGCTTATTTTATTAGTTTAAATCTGAGGGTTGGTTTGTGTCTCTCCATTATAACCATTCCCTGCAGAGGCATTTATTTCCTGGCTCCCTCAGGCAAGGCCAGCCCAGGGAGCAGGCTGCAGCAGGAACTACCTGAACAGATCTTTCCTCTTCAGACAGATGAACTCGGAGAGCGACAGAAGTGGGAGCAATTCCAGCTCCATCCTCCTTTCCTAGCAAGGCACACAAGAAGGAGGGTAATGGGCTGGATCTTGCAATGAGACTCAGTAACATACTCCTCCACCAGGTGTCTGTCTGCTTCACAAGGCTTTCCCAGAGTTTTTTGGGAGATGTTACCTCCTTTGCAACAAAGCTTCTTCTTGACAGAGCCCGCATGCTCAATCCAGGCTCTCAGTCAAAACACATACATCCACTGGACTATTGCAATTAAATAGTGTAGGTAAACAACAGTGAAACACCTTTCCAGGAGTTCTGTGAGAAATTCATACTCACAGTAAACATTTGTTCAGCATCACTGTCGCCACATCTGGGAAAAGCACTTCTCCACATCTTCCCATCCCATTCTGCAAGGCACGACCAAAGTACCTTATCAAGTGGGCAAAAACCCTCTGACGCTGACCTTAACTAAAGCATGAAGAGACTAAAACCACAGTTACTGTCATTTATAAGCAGGTAATCAAGTCCTAATTCATGCATCAGTACAAATGAGCAAAACCAACAGAAAAAAATTGCTATATACGCACTACCTGAAATGGGGACACTGTATTCCCACAAAGCAATGTTTGCTCTGAAGCTCATTCCAGACACTGAAGCTGGTAACACATCCAAATTGGCATATTTCTTCTGCATTTCTAACTGGGGCAGGCTCCCTATGAAGAGAACAGGGGAAGGCAGGTAGCAAATCTCCGCGAGTGAGATACAGCTGCAGCCAGGCAGGTAGGACACACTATAGCAGCAACTCTGGCACTTCCGGTGTCCTTGATCCCTGCTCTGCTGCAAGTCACTCCACAACCTAATAAATAATTGCCCCTTAACCTGAACTGAGCTTCTTCCATGTTGAATTCACTTAGGAACACCATCTCCTTCACCAGTAACTTGTCCCAGTAAAACAGTTGCAATGCAAAGAGACCTTCAGTGGGCTTCCAGATGCACTGGCTAACACTTAAACTTCAAAAATTGGTCCCTACCTTTGCATACACAGCCTGGATAAATCTGTTGTCACACAGAATCACAAAATCACTATGGTTGGAAAAGACCTTTAAGATCATCAAGTCCCATAATTATCTACTCTACCAGGAGCAACTATTACACCATATCCTTGAGCACCATATCTAGACAGCTTTTAAATACATCCAGGGATGGCAATTCAACCACTTTGCTGGACAGCCTGTTCAGGTTTTCAATAATCCTTTTGGTACAGAAGTTTTTCCTAACGTTGAACCTAAACCTCCGCTGGCATAACTTGAGGCCATTTCCCCTTGTCCTATCAGTTGTGACTTTGAGAAGAGACCAATACCCACCCCTCTACAACCTCTTTTCAGGTAGCTGTAGAGAGCTGTAGAGAGATAAGGTCTCCCCTCAGCCTCCTTTTCTTCAGATTAAATAACCCCTTCTCCCTCAGCTGCCTCTCATAAGACATATTCTCAAGAACCTTCACCAGCTTAATTGCCCTTTTCTGGACCCACTCCAGCACCTCAATTACTTTCTTACACTGTGGCGTCCAATGATGAACACAGTACTCAAGGTGCGGCCTCACCAGTCTTGAGTACAGTGGGACAATCACGTCTCCAGTGCTGCTGGCCACACTATTTCTGATACAAGCCACGATGTCGTTGGACTTCTTGGCCACCTGGGCACACTGCTGGCTCATGTTCAACAGACTGTCTGTCAACACCCCCAGGTCCCTTTCTGCCGAGCAGCTTTCCAGCCACTCTTGCCCAGGCCTGGAGCATTGCCTGGGATTGTTGTGGCACAAGTGCAGGACCCAGCACTTGGCCTTGTTGAAGCCCAAATGACTGGTCTCAGCCCATCGATCTAGCCTGTCCAGGTCCCTCTGAAGAGCCTTCCTACCCTCAAGCCTTCCTGAAGAGTCTTCCTACCCTCCCAACAGCCTTTCACCATAAAAATAATACATTCTAAAGTACGCTAAAAATGTCTTTACCAAAATATATGAGCAACATAATAGCTTGAGAAATACTGTTTTCTCCAGTATTTTCAAGGATCTTATCTGTCAATATAATGGTACAAGCAGACACCACATTTGTAACTACATGCTCTAATAAAAACGTGCAGGAGTAAAAAAATGGCTTCTTTGTTCCCAAATACAAGTCCCAACATCTTGAAGTCAATGTGAATCCCCAAGTATCACTAGCAATAATGTGATTTTTTTTCTCTATGTAAGCTGTCACCAACCAATACAGTTTAACATAAATTATTTTTTCACTGTTCAAAAGACTCACTTCAGAAAATCTTTGTATTTTAAGGTGAATCACTTAGACATATTTTACTTGTGCTTAGACAAGAACAGCAGCAAGATATATTATATTCCCTGAGAAGCCATACAGTTTTAACAACTTTTGCAGCAACTTAGCTGCAATTACTAACAATCCTACACAAAAGATGCTAAAAAAAAGCTGTAAGGAAATTGTAAAGAAACACAGAAAACCAACATTCAAATTATTAATAACAATGAAAAAGTTATAAACAAGCCTTTCCAATGTTCAGTGATATTTTTATAACACACACCAGACAGTTCTTGTGGACAGATTGCAGTAAGCACTGTCATGGACTTGTTTAAGAAAGCATGTGTCCTATCTGAATTGAATGCTGTGGGATTCAAGGCTAAACACACAATGAAACAGCAATTACAATCAGGGAAGGAAAGTAGTAACAAACTGGAAAACAGAATAGGAGATAAAAGCTGAACAATTCTCTATAAGCATTAACTTTCTAACTGTACAGCTAATCATAGAATCATAGAATGTTAGGGGATGGAAGGGACCTCAAGAGATCATCTAGTCCAATGCCCCTGCCAGAGCAAGGTCACCCGGGGCAGGCCACACAGGAACGCATCCAGGCAGGTTTTGAATGTCTCCAGAGAAGGAGACTCCACAACCTCTCTGGGCAGCCTGTTCCAGTGCTCCATCACCCTCACAGTAAAGCAGTTTCTCCTCATGTTGAGGTGGAACTTCCTGTGTTCTAGCTTGTATCTCCTATTTCTTGTCCTATTACTGGGCACCACAGAAAAGAGACTGGCTCCTTCCACTTGACACCTACCTCTTAGATATTTAGAGATATTTATAGACATTAATAAGATCTCCTCTCATCTCCCCTTCTCAAAAGAAAACAGGAGGGTTTTCCCCAATTGAATTACTTAAAAATTAACTGAGGATAATTATTTTTTTGTAATTAATTTATTTTCTATCCAGAGTCACAGAACAAGCGTAATTCCATCTATAGACTGGAGACAAGGCCTGTGATGATAGGGCCACATTTAGTATTACACTTAGATTTTAATGAAAATTAAATATGCATATATGGTTGTTTTGAGAAGAGCCAGCTCTCTGATGATGTACACTACAAAATTCCACTGGCACTCCAAGAACCTTACTCGTTTGCACCAGATCTTCAGGCTGCATGCCCGTGCAGAAGACACTATCAGTACGGAGGAAATGTGCCACAGCAGATTCTCCAAACATCAGCTTTGTGCACCCAGTACTTCTAGGTACTTCTTCAGCATGAGGCAGCTTTGTGAGAAATGCAGAGGAAGCATTTGCACAGACACCTGGGCACGTGTAAGAAACATCTCCCCCACATTTTCTTAAGGTGAGACAACATGAGGGCAGCGCAACAATTAGCAGCTGGGGCAGCTCTCTGTTCTTGTTAAAACAGTGATAAAAAAAGGGTTCAGTGACAATTTGCATCTCAGAATATAATCCGAAGGATACGTCTAGCAAGGTCCTTGCAGTTCATCAAGGTTGTGAGGGAAGCCTGGCAGAATTTTAGGCCACAAACAAAGAGCATGGCATGCAGCAAGGAGTCAGTCAGAAAAGCATAACACTGCAACGTGGGTGCCACATAAAGCTTTCATGCTGCAGGGCTGTACCAGTATATAAGGTGATGGCATGGCAAAGAAACAACTAGGGTGCTGAAGGGATTAACTCATAATGGAAGATCAAAAGACATATAAATATAGTATAACTTGAACAAACAGCCATTTCAGAAATATATTGTAGTGTCAAATGTAGAAGCGCAGACACTTTATACTATCACAAGTAGATGGCTGCAAGAACTCAGCCGAGAGCGAGAAATCCCTAAATGACTGCAAATCATAAAGATGAACAGAATGAAAGCATCCACTAATTTCTTCCTCAGCATGGGCTGAGGAACACTAACCTCTCATTTAAAGGTGGGCTGGTAGCAAGACCACGTACACATCACGATAAGCAACATCCAGCCGCACTAATCTGACCCATGCCAGACCTGGGCACACAATCTCATTTTTGTTGAATTAGTGAGACCACATGATAAAGATCTTATGCTGGCTTTGTGCTTTAATGTCTGCTTTATGTTAGCAACAGGAAAAGAGATAGTACCTGATCGGGCTGCTGGTACAGAATTAATCTACTCATGTTTTCAAAAAATCTGAACCAGAGCGCAAGTTTATAGCAAATCAGTGTTTTGCGCCACATGGCCACTAATTTCTTTAACTTGTTACCAGCAGCCTTAAAGCTGTTTTTAGCGCACCATCAAACTGTGTCAACAGGTAGGTGGAGAAGAGTTTTCGGTCTTCCATACAGCAAAGTAATCGGTAAGTGTGGAGAATGGGGTATTTTCTAATTCCGGAACTGTTGGAGAGAAATAAAAATAGCCTGGATGTCTTTATCAGAAAGATGGGAAGGAGATGGACAAAGAAGAAAAAAAAATCTTTTCAAGCATTACACACTGCCAAATCATGTAGTAACACTTTTGCTGGTCTGTTATTGTTAAAAATATTCAGCTGTCAATGGTAACACAATTTATGTTGGTGTATAAAATCAACAGAAGAATTAAGAAGCTTGGGAATGAGCTGTTCACATACAGAAGTCAGAAAACTTCTATAATAAGGCATATTAATAGAAAATGAACATCCATTCTGACATCTAACTGTTAACTAAAAAAGAACAAACCAGGAGTCATCACTTTCAGTTTACTTGATTCAAAATGTATAAATCATATTACTTACTATTCTCATGTGCTATGTGACATCAGGGCTCTACTGTGGCAAACACACAAATACATATAAGCACAAAGCGCCTGCCCAGAAAAATCCAAATCCAAGCACTGAGCAGGAAAACAACAAAAAATGGAGGAAAAATAATACACTATGGGAACAAAAAGTGATCCAATTGCTGGTGGACGTTTTGAAGTACCTGCACTTTTCCTTCCCATCTTTTAAAAGAGATCCAATGCTTTCACAGGTATTTCCTCAGTCTCATTCTGGCAACAAAACTGCATGCAAACACAGGCCAGCCTGTACACGCTCTTCTGTGTGCTCCCATGCATGCTGCCTGTGAGGGGCCTCACCAGGCTCCCACAAGAGTCAACAACAGAACACTCCAGCTAGTGCTGGATCAGGCCAGCAAAGACAGCTCCAAATGCACAATGGAAGCCCAACACACATTTACATTTTAAACCACATTGATCTTTTCTGTTTTGAAATTACATTCTAAGCAAGACAGTGGTTTCAGCCTGGTTGAACACACAGACTGATCAACATGATATGGCCAACAGCAAAGAACATGAAAGCACAGGATGGGCAACACAGGCTAAAAACTGTTTTCTTTCAACAAAGTGCTGGCTACAAGAGACTGGACACATGGCAAGAGCAGAAATTCCAAGAGCTGTAATCCACCATGAAAATTCCATCACTTTCCAACCCTCCTCCCACCTCAACTCTTCTTGGTTCTGCATGGAAGAACTGGGAAGGCACACAACTTGGCAACACTGATGATAAATCACTCACTTTAGGATCAACATGCAAGTCCTACTGCCGCTTCTTTTTCATACCATGAAAAAGCATGCTGGAATCACGTATCAGTTCAAACTTTAATCATTTAGAAAACAGAATCACTGTTGAATTACTTCTGTTCATTCTGTTTCCCAGTTCTAATGCACATGAAAACCATGTATTTGGGAAGAAGGTAACAACTACAGCTCATTTGTCCCTCCAGCTCTAACTAGGCATACAAATAACATATTTTAGAAAAAAACACTTGGAATTTCTTCCTGACAAGCAAAATGATTCACAACCTTGCCACAGTCACACCAAGTGTGTTCAGAGTCCCTCTCAATTTTTTCCCGGACACACTGCTAGAGTACAAATAAACCCCTGTTTATTAATGACTTTTTGCAGGGACCTCAGTGCAGAAATGAAAATTTCAGAAGCATTCAGGATCGTGTGAATATCGGAATACCTTTGCCTTCAACTTCAGCAACATCCACACAGACCACTTTGGAAGACCTTCACCTCTGAGGTAAAAACAGTCCAGACAACCACAAGTTGTCAACAGAGTACCAGATTATTCCAATGTCTGGATATGTATTAAAATCCTCTTTTCAAATTGAACTTTCTACCATCCTTTTCTTTCTGATCTTTTCAACAGGACTTTGACTCCTAACCCGAAACTTTTGTCTTTAATTTCCTCCACTGTACAACAGCCAAGTGTATTCTGAAACTGGCCTGGAAGTAGTTTATGCAAATGTCCATTATGAAATTCTGCAATTATTTTTCCCGTTCTGTGCCACTGCTGTTTTGAGTGTACAGAACATACAACAGTACAAAGTTTAATTCAACAGGGGAACATGAACATCAGCAATGGGGCAAGGCAGGATGGCTCCTGGCAGCTGGCTAGACAGAACTTCCTTGCTTGATTCCCTGGACAGTGCCTACTAACACATCTTTTTTTACTGGATAATGAAATGAGCTTAACTGTGAACCAAAAAAATTTAAAATTAAGTCTGTTTCACCATGTTTCTCACCTACAGAAAGCCAGGTAGTTAAATGGTCTACCAGTATCGCAGGCTTTGCTTTGAAGAGCCTTCAAAATCAGTCCAGGAATTTGCTGTTGTCTGCATCCCTTGGGTATAAAATATGTCCCTTGTTTCACTTTCTCATCTCTGTTCCTTGCTCTAATACCTTCTACAGCCAAGGTACTTGTGAATAAGCAGTTGTGTTTTCAGCTGGGTCACAGACCAGGAAACTAGGCCAGCCACCTCATCCTTGAGGAACCTCAAGATCACAGATTAAGAAAACAGTGAAGATGCTAATGAACCTGATTGTAGCCCAGATATTTGCCCAAGGACTCCTGGAGGGAGGGTATGTCCTTTGAAAAAGCAACAAAAGATCAAAATTCTTACTTAAAGACAGAAGGAAATAAACCAGCAAAAATCCAAGGAATAATTAACTGAGGTTGTAATATAGACATGTCCTTGTAGGAATAATCTAAAGGTACATTGATAAAAAACCTGCCAGACTTGTCTGCACCAGCATTTAATTTCCAGTTTTGCACTCCTGCCCTCTCTTAAGAGTCAACTTCTTCAGCCAGCAGTTAATGTGGAGGCACCAGGGAAGTAACACTGTCACTTCAACTTGTTAGAGCAAGTTCACCTAGAAGGTCAGCCATGGCCACCAGGTTGCACTTGCTCCTCCTCCTTTGCTGCTACTAAGACTAAGGTCCAGCTGTGCAACGGTGAAGGCAAATGCTGGTGTGGATGGGGCCCAGGTTTGCACAAGCATATGAACTCAGGACTCACTGCCTTGAGTGCTGTAAACCCTTCCGAGAACAGCCCTTGGCCTTGATACCTCCTGCTTCGCAGCAGGACGAGGGGACAAAGATGAAGACATGGTTCCTGTGGCTCTCATTTGTTCTTGGAGGAGAGATGGCTATGAATGCAGACTTGATACATCTTGATCTTTCTCTCTTCATCTAAAGCAGTTACACTCCTTTCCTTGGAACTATAAATGAGATGAGATGCACCTACCCTGATGGGACATGCCAGGAGCAAGCTGTATTAGAAGCAGTTTCCACTTACTGTCAAAGAAAAGCAAACTGCCATGCACAAAAACATCCTTCATACAATCATATTTAACTCCTAAACAGGTTACAGAGGAAGGATGCTCCCCCACCTTATCATCCTAGGTTTGGAACTGAGAAACCTGGACAGGAGTTTGTTTCATCACACCTTTCTTACATTTTAGGCACATTGCTGCACTTACATCACTTCAGACCTTCTTTCTAAATCACAGAATCACGGAATCACAGAACCATAGAATCATTCTGGTTGGATGAGACCTTCAAGATCAACAAGTCCAACCTTTAACCCAACACTTCCAGGTTACCGCTAAACCATGTCCCCAAGCACCACATCTACACATCTTTTAAATACATCCAGGGATGGTGACCACCACCTCCTTGAACAGCCTATTCGAGTGCTTAACAACCCTTTCTGTGAAGAAAATTTTCTCAGTATCTAATCTAAACTTACCCCGGTGCAACTTGAGGCCATTTCCTCTTGTCCTATTACTTGCTACATGGGAGAATAAACCAACCCCCACCTCCTTTCAGGTAATTGTAGAGAGCGATAAGGTCTCTTCTGAGCCTCCTTTTCTCCAGACTGAACAACCCCAGTTCCCTCAGCAGCTCCTCATAAGACTTGTTCTCTAGAACCTTCACCACGTTCGTTGCCCTTCTTTGGACACGCTCCAGCATGAAGTTGAAATGAAGTTAAACAACACCTCCTGAATACAAAAGAGCACTGTGAGGAATGGTGTACTACAAAGATCGTGAGGCACTGACATTATTACAATGATAGAAAACACAGGTTTCCACAATAGAGAGCTTCAAGGCAATACTACATCACCCAGAGTGAATTGCCAGCCCAATCGAACAAAGAGCCAGACAGCCAAAGAAAAGGCATGACCATGCAATCTCTATGAAGAGCACTAACACAAAACATGCTGGACAGAAGACATCAGGAAAAAAGAAACCCCAGAAAACTTGACAGACTTGGCACTCTGCAGACCTGGTCCAGGCAAAGATCATCACCAAGCTTATCCAAGACAGCAGTCTCCAGGCATCTGGATGTTCTGTGGTTGCAAGCAGCCTGGTGATACATTCTACTCTCAGTTCTCCCTGACCCAGTCAGAGGAAAACCTGCTGAAATCACACTATTTGTAGGGATACTTCAATAGATCAATCTTAAACAATGAATGCATAAACGCTCCTCCCTCTCTGGCACCTACAGGACCAAAGAAGCTGTAACAGTGTCAGAAACAAAATCGAGGCCCAAACAGGAAGAAACCAGAAGACAGATAAGAGAGAGAGACACTTGTTCTTGCAGAATACAAGAATATAAGTTCACTAAGCTTTGACCTCAAGCACTTTTAGACAATACCAGTGCTTGTAGGCAGGAGCACGCGATATCTTAGGAAGGTGCATTTCGAGAAGGATCATGTAGTACAGGACCAAGTGGAAGTTTTATTTTCCAGGACATCTTGAATCTCGAAGCTGAGAGACTGTGTTTCTTTCCCTTTCCAGAGAACTAGCATTCAAGTACTCCTCTGGAAAGACAGAACAGACATGTAACCTCCAGTACCATCTCCTTGGGAGACAAGGCCCTCTGACGCCTACAGGGAACCACTGTGGATATCCTTCACGACTCATCATCATTTTATTTCCCTCTGCTGCAACCAGAGGAAATACTCATCAGGCTCTCAAGAGAGAATAATTTACAAACTTCTGAGGCAATTTATGTTCTACTCTTGAGAGTTGACTACTCCCATGGTATGTTTGCCCCATGGCAGCAAGATTTTTCTTTGCCAGTGTCAAATATCAATGCTGGTAAACAACAATATTTCTTTAAAGCAACTGAAAAAAAAACAACAAAACACAAAAAAACAAAAACCAGTCATCTACCATTAAATAAAAAGGAAAGATTTTCCCTGAGAGACATATGGCTTTCCACACTAGAAACTGTTTTCAATGGGAGGAACAATTGCCTTAGATGAATTCTTTAATATCTGAAAAGTGCTTCACCAAATATTTTGCTTTTTGTCTTTCACGGATAGCCGTTTTTCTCTGTCTACAATGAAACCAGTGGTTACTTGAAGACAGTGTGGCCTTATTCTACATATTACATTTAGTACACAGTGAAATGAAAAGACTCAGATAGCTAAGTCTTATGGAAAGAGCTGGATAAATATAATTTTATTTGTATCAGTTATAAAAGCATAATTTAGGAGAGCAAAAGCTATTTAAATTCAGGTTCTGCTTACTTAAATGATTTATTATTAGTATTCAAAGAAGAGATAACATGTATGATGTTTCAGTTTATATTTGACTAATCAATCCTGAAAATTAGACTGGCTTACAAGGAGCAATTTTGTTATGTGGTTAATGGTACACTGCTGTCTAGAAGCCGGAAACAGGCCCCTCAAATTAACTGAAAAGTATGTGCTTCAAGTATTTAATTTTCTGTTTCAGTGCCATATATTTTTTAAAACATGACATTTATATGTTTTGTAATTAGATTTTAAAGTATCGCTGCCACAAAAATTACATATAAAGAGAAATGTACCAAAATAATGTATTTTTGAAATGGAGTAATTTCATAAGAGTATTTTTAAACTATATTTCACAAAAATTATATTACCCAGCAAGGTCCTTGAGCTTTATGAATGCACTCTCTCTTATGCAACAAAAAAGGAAACACAGCCATCACCAGATTATGCATAGTATTTTAGATTTACAAAGAAATTCAGTCCTGACAAAGCATGACAGTTTGAGTAACAGCACTGTATGGACGCATCTTCCAGCTGTGTAACAGCTGCTCACATACAGCAAGACAACAAAGTACCTTGCATATAATCTTTAAAACTGTGCATTATAAAAATAGAACTGCAGTTCTTCTTGGATAATTTGACATGAAGTACAAGCCTCTCAAACAGACATTCTTGGAATAAAGAAGAGTGTAAAATTCACTTGACATAGATGTTAAGCATATTTAAACACTGTTTGAAAAGAATCCTAATTTTGGACTCAACATACAGTAGAACTCTCTTTCTCTCAAAGATCAAAAACCCATGCTTTCATGCAGGCTGGAAAGTGGGGATTAAATGCTACCTTCAGACCACTTCTACTTTTCCTGTGGAAAATAATGTATTACAACCATATGCTGTCATTTTCAAAGTTGCATGAGAATAGTATGCAATTGCCATGACATGGTATTCTGCAGTTCTACTGCATCTTTTAAAAAGTTAGTGGAACACATCAGAGAAAGCAAGCTTGCAGAGGACACCAAGCTGTGCGGTGCTGTGGACACACTACAGGGAAGGGACATCACAGGCTGGAGAGATGGGGCCATGCCAACCTCGTGAAGTTCAACAAGGTCAAGTACAAAGTCTTGCACCTGGGACACAGCACTTCCAAGCACAAATAAAGACTGGGAAGAGTATGGATTGAGAGCCATGCTGAGGAGAAAGACTCAGGGGTGCTGGTTGTTGAAAAGCTCAACAAGAGCCAGCAATGTGCCCAGGCAGCCCAAAAAGCCAAACGCACCCTGGGCTGCATCAAAAGATGCGTGCCAGCAGGTCTAAGGAGGTGCTTCTGCCCCTCTACTCAGCTCTTATGAGACTCCACCTGGAGTACTGGATGAAGCTCTGGAGCCCGCAACACAAGGACATGGATCTGTTCGACTGGGTCCAGAGGCAGGCCATGAAGTTGATCTCAAGGGCTGGACCACCTCTCCTATGACGACAGGATGAGAGAGCTGGGGCTGTTCAGCCTGGAAAAGGGAAGGCTCCAAAGAAACCTTACTGCGGCCTTCTAGTATCTGAAGAGGGTCTACAAGAAAGCTGGGCAGGGACTTCTTACAAGGGCTTGTAGGGATAGGATGAGGGGTAATGGCTTCAAATTGGGAGGAGGTAGATTTAGATCAGAAATTAGGAAGAAGTTCTTCACTCTGAGGGTGGTGAGACACTGGAACAGGTTGCCCAGGGAAGCTGTAGATGCTCCATCACTGGATGTGTTCAAGACCAGGTTGGATTGGGTTGTGAGCAAGCTAGTTTAGTGGGAACTATCCCTGCCCACAGAGGGGTTGGAACTAGATGATCTTTAAGGTCCCTTCCAACCCAAACCCTTCTAGGGTTCTATGAAAAACCTGAATTTACTGCAGTGCAAATATTTGTCATGCTCCCTCAGACTTCCCAAGAGAGTCCTTCTCTACCCTTGCTTATGGATGAAGATTCAAAAGACTTTAGACAAGCTCAGCTAGCCAGAGAACTGCTCAATGAAAACTGACTAAGGAACTGCACAATCAGAAGGATTTTCACATCTGATTTAAATGCTCACTTGATTGTGTTCTTCAGCAAGGTCATGCAAATAAAGCTGGAGCAGTTGGAAGAAATTTCCAGAAGTAACTGGACCAAACTAAAGGAAAAGAATGCCTTAACTCAAGGACTTTTACAAGATGGACAGACCTTTTTCATCTTCCCAGATACACCGAGCACTACTCAGATTAGGACAGTATTCTGACAGGCGAGATTGTGAATTTGCAACACTTTCAGACACTAACTCACCAGAGCAACTACAACCACCTCAGCTGATAGTATAAGGTCTGTATAGTTTAAGTTTTGAACGGAGGATGAGAGACAATCTTGAACCTTTCGCCATCACTTTAGGGTGTTCATATAATGTCCCCTCCCATTTCCTGCAGAAAACCTGAAAGCTTTTCATACTCTTGCTCCCACATAGACACCCCCCCACCCCCCCTCACCTACACAAAAT
>VWZK01004848.1:0-21460 GCA_013396935.1 Baryphthengus martii
TAGTGACAGGACAAGAGGGCACAGCCTGACGCTGCACCAGGGAAGGTTTAGGTTGGATCTTAGGAAGCACTTCCTCATGGAAAGGGTCATTAGGCGCTGGAATGGACTGCCCAGGGAGGTGGTGGAGTCACCATCCCTGGAGGTGTTTAAGGAAAGATTGGATGTGGCGCTTAGTGACATGGTCTAGCTAGGTGTTGTGGTGTCAGGTCATAGGCTGGACTTGATGATCTCAGAGGTCTTTTCCAGCCTCAATAACTCTGTGATTCTGTGAAGTAAATGGAAAGAAACAAAAATCGTATGGCAGCTCAAACTCAAAATCTACTATGCAGAAAATTTAACCTTAGTGAAAGTTTGTGTATAAGCTATAACACTTTGACTGCACATGACTTTACAAGGCAACAAATCAGAAACCTGCATCTTGAAATCTCCGTGAGCTCTTGTTTCCCAGACCTCCCATTCTGTCTAGATTGAACTGGGACACAATGGCATCACATGTAAAGAAAACTTCCCATGGTTTTGGTTTTTGTATGCACCTCCCTGCATTCATTCACTGCTCATGAATGCGTGGGATGTACTGGCTTGTTTCAGTGGCTGCAAGGCAGTGGCCAGGGCATTTACCCCCTCAGCAAATTGATCCTTAGGAGATACATTCATCTCACTGACGATATTTTTTTAAAGACAGCTAGACTGTGGAGACAGACAGAATATAGATTTATTCATGGAAGCGTCTCAAATCTTTGCACACATATTTGTGAGCTTGATTTAGTAGCATACATCATGATGGTTATGAGTATATTTTACCAGAGATACAGTTTGTCTCTGAAATATATGCTTTGTCAATTGTGACTGCAATTTGTTTGCAACTTTAGAGCGCTTTTTTTTTTTAATTGATTTTGGAGTGATATCACTGATAATGAATTATGTAGATGCAGAATTCTCTGAAACAGTTGTTAAAAGCAAATACACTGCATTTGTCATGTGATACCTGTAAAAATCCTCTAATGGTATTTGTAACTTCATATTCCATACAGGCACAACAATTAGTTGGAATCCATCAGAGCAAATGCAACCAAAGTAAAAATACAGACAGAAAGAAGGCAGCAAAAAGGGTTGGTATTTTTGAACCAGACTTAAACTTTGTTATCTGCACATCAACATTTTGTGCAGCTGCAGGTTGTAAAGAGTGTGTCGTTTATTTTATTACAAATGATCACAACACGATATCTTAAATATAAGCAGGTTGATCATTTTGCAGTGTCTCTGCTAACAGCGAATGCATAAGCAAACCCCAGATGTTTTCATTCCACACAAGGCAATACTCAAATAGAAACTCATTGCAACTGGACTTTTGTCCTCTTTCAAAGGGAATATGCTTGAATATTCCAGGGAAATTTTATTGATTTTTCTTCCTTTGTTTTTGTGTCATACCACCTCTAGGGCATAGTACAGACTAGAGTGTCTCGTTTCAGTTTAAAATAGAGTTGGAACAATATGGTCTTCTTAAAGCAATGGCAGGAACATCTATGTTTTGGTTGACACTTTGGTTTACGGTTCATTATTATTTGCTTTCACAGTGAAAACAAATACGATGAGGAGACATATGGAGAAGAAGGAATGTGTATATTCCACGCAGAGCTGGCTGGGAGTGCCACATGTGTATGTATAGGACCGTGTTTCTTCTTCCCTGGTAGGACATATGCAGGATGTATTGAAATGAATGAGAGAGCATCAGGAATGAGTGCTGGAAGATGTGAAACAAGTGGGAGTTAAGATGACACAGGAGCCTGCTCTTTATCTTCTAAGCAGCTAATTTCTGCCGCTTAGTGGCAAGAGACCTGGGCCATGAGCAGCATATGGTACTGAACAAGGCAGAGGTCATGAGAACTGCTTTTTGAACTAGTTCAAGGGCTTGGAGTCTAGTAGACATTTCCTACAAGTCTCATCTAGAAGTAATGGGAGGAGTCACTGTTCCTCTCGACAGTTTTATCGGATTATGTAGGCAAAAGCAAGACATCTGCTGGAAGTTATGTAGAATACTGTAGTCATATCACAAATCCAAAGCTTCCAAGCATTTTAGGGAGCGAAAAAAAAGAAAGAAAAAAAAACAAAAGAGGCTGTAGGCTGTATTAGGTATACTTTTAGCTTTGTAGCTTTGTGAACAGATTTAGGGGTACATTAATGTGAATTTTGCCAGTTCTGCGAGGTGCATGCATTCATATTGCCTGTGTCCCAGCAGACCCCTTGGCCACAGACCTCTAATAAGCAAGGACTGGTTACAAGTGGTTCTTGATGAGATATCCTGCATGGGTTCATACTGTATTATCTTCTACATTATCCTTCTGTATTATCCTTCCCTAGAGACTTTCAAAACCCACCTGAATATGTTCCTGCATGATCTGCCCTATGTGATCCTGCTCTAGCAGGGAGATTGGACTCGATGATCTCCAGAGGTCCCTTCCATTCCCTAGCAGTCTATGATTCTGTGGTCTTGGGAGGGGGTGGGGTGCGAGATGTGCCTCCAGGCTTTTGGAAGAGAGAGAGACAGGAGCATATTGTAGTTCTTATTCATTGCCATGAAGAGGGAAATGCCTCAGACTACAAGGAGTTTGGCATTGATACTTGACGTGGGAAGTGGCTGTCTCTGTGGGATATAATGAAAGAGAAAAAAGAAACTATCACTATTTTGGGATGGTGTTTACCAAAGGGTCAGTTCTAGAACCCTACCTAGAAATGCAGACTTGGGCTTATTTTAGCCCAAGGCCAGATAGAAGTTAGGGTGAAGCATGTGAGGCAGTCATTGTTTTCACCACAGAAGAGGGGGAAATTCAACAGTGAGCTTTGGGTAGTGGGAAAACAGGACTGTGAGGCTCACAAGATACAGCAGCCAAACCGTCTTCTCAGGAAGCCTCAGTTTGAACGTTGTGCTTGGTGAGCTCTGTACCGAAACGGAGACATAAATTCAAGCTGATATGTGCAGTGGTCCAGAGACATCACTGCTCATTGTCAGAGAGTACAGCATTTCCTGAGTACCATCAGTGTAGCTTCTGATCTCTGTAAAGCTTGGAAGGATTGTTCTGTGAACCTCTGTCTTCTATTTGTAAGAAAGGTACAAATTTGAAAGGCTACCCAGAAGGGAAAATTGTATTATTATTTCAATGTGCTAAGAGCAGGAGAGGGAGTGAAATGTGAGACTAGGTTCAACATTTTTCTGTACTTGCCTCAAGTGGCATGGGATTTGGACAAAAGCAATCTCAGTAAAGACAGAAAAGTTTGTTGGGATCTTGAGAGTGAAATTTATACTGCAAAAAATGTTAGGTTAACCTATCATCTGCTGAAATGTAACAAATTGGCGGTGTTAAACATTCAAACACATGGAAAAAGTACAAACTCTGCTATAAAGAGCTTTAGTGCTTCAGAACAGAAGAACTAAATACATAGGTGAGTGGAAAGGTCTGTGTAACCATGTGGCATCTCCCACTGACAGCTGCAAGGAGCTGAACAACACTTGCAGGTATGAAAATGGTATGTCACCCCATTGACTGCCACAGCAAATCTAAATGGAGAGGTAGGAATGGCTGTGTCCTGGCAATCCCAGAGGGTTTTTCTTTTATTAAAGATGTGGACTATTATCAAGACTGAAACTGCACGTAATAAAAAAGTTCATTTCTTGGAACAACTAAAGTAATTTCAGAAAATTTACTTCCTTTTTCTGAAGATAACGCTAATTTAAAAAATGATCATCCACCACAAAAAAAAAAAAAAAAAAAAAGAACAAAAACCAGATAGGTGTTTTTCTTTTACTTTATCTCCCTTTTTAATTTTTTTTCCACAAAGAAAATGAGATATATATTTTTTTACTGACTTGTAAGTTTTTAAATGGAAATTTTTCACTTCAAAGTCTGCTAAAATGAGAAGTTAGTTTCTGGTTTAGACTGCAAATGCTGAAAAAGATTCAGTAGGAAAAGAAAAAAGTATTCTCATAGCTACATGCAGAGTATTTCAGAGAGTCATATAGAAAGCATCTACCAATAAGAAATGCATGGAGGCAAATTACAGGTTTGAAGCCAGTAGCATAGTGGAAAGGAAGAGGCAGCTAATGGGAAAATGAATAAGGAGAGGAAAAGCTTTCTTTGTGAGATATTGAAACCAACCAGTTGTGGTAAACTTTGTATTTTTAAAGGACTGGAAAGAGAGAATGTGTTTTCAGGAGGATCCAAGCATTGTGTTTGATATGGAATGGAAGATCTGAAGAAAATATCCAAATATAAAGGTAGAGAAAATTAATACGCAGGGATGGACGTCAGACAGAAATGAAGAGGTTTCCGTATGCCATATCTGTTCACATAAAATGTTTGCCATTGCAGACAGAGAGAACTTGTGAGAACTTGCACTGGCATAGCTTGATAGAGTAGAAAGGGAATGTAGTGGAAAGAGGCACGTTAACTTCCAAACCAGCACACTGTGCCAAACCTTGGCTTCAAATATCACTAGTTATTGATCTTTTATACTTCATTTTCTGCTGATTCACAGGTGGTATCTTGTCAACTCACTTGTGAGAAAATGAACTCTTGATGCACGAGGCAGGTTAGAGGTGGAATATAGGCAGGGTTTGCTTTCCTGACACGTTTCAAGCTGGTATTATCTTGTCAGAGAAGATGTTAAGCTGAGATAGCAAATCTGTTTTTCCAGGCAGGACCATCGCAATGACAAGCTCAGTAAGGAGCAGTTAACTTGCAGTAGCACAGCTTTTTACAAATGCCTTGCTTCTGACGCTGTCTGATTTTCAGGTATGTTATCTGTTACGAGATGCTTCAAAAGAGATCCTTAGAAAATCGGCCCGTATCAGTGCATGATGAGCGCAGAATCCTGCTGCATTTTAGTTTCTGTATGCCACTCCAGGTTTTCAGTCTGCTCTGTCCCCAGGCAGGCCTCTACTTCCTTCCTGTTTCACTGAAAATGCCTGACCTTCCCACATAATACCTTAAGTTTGCTTATTGCATTATGCTCTGGCCATAGAAAAAGAATGTCAGATTAGATTATTATCCTAGTCCTTTTACAACATGGTGGCCATAGGATGGATAGATATTGGGAAAAGATACGTATTTTCCCTCCTGGATTTTGAAACTTGAGAGTGTCTCTTATGGAAATGCAAGTGGAGACAAGATTCATTGCCGTTTGCATAATGTATGGGGGATACCTAGGTATCTGAAGCCACATAACTTTATGAATAAACTATGCTGACTGTCTGCATGCCCATCCCCCTGGACCTGCCCTGTTGTGATCTAATTAAAGTATCATTTAGCTTTCATTAAGGCAGAAAGCAAATACAGAATTGGTGTCAATCTAAGTCTATTTTACAGTTCCAGAGCCAAATCCTTTTCACCTCATTGGAGCAAGTTATCCCACTGAAACGCGTGAAGTATTTCTGTAAGATTTGCTCTTGATCACAGTAAAGTGACCTGCTACTGTTACTAATTAAGCTTCTCTCTACCGAACCTCAGCAAAGTTCAGCAAATTTGAAACTGTCTTCTTGCTGAGCAGTAAATACACCCTGCTCGTTGGAGAACTGCTCAAGTCTCAGATGGGCAAACCTGCAGTGATGGCTGAACCTATTGATTTAGTTTGCCTTAACAGGAACAGAGAGTAATTTCTGAAATCAGACTTGGAGACCTCTCACTCTCGCATCTGTCCCCACAGGAATACATTCTAGTACACAGCCCAGCAGCCAAGCCTTACTGGCAGCCAGAGCTGAGGTGTCAGGTGGAGATCATAAGTGAATGGGCAGCTATTTTACACTGAAGCTCAGCATTGCAGAGGAACACAAAACTATTAAGTAGGCTCTTAGTGAAAAATGGGAGCTGCCTGTTAGTAAGTATTGCAAGGAGAAGCAAGTAAAGCAATAGCAAGATGTATAAGCATTAGCTAATCTAGAACTGTTCTTTCCTTTTGCGTGTTTGATCTGACAAAACGGTTAGTTGTGTCACAGAACGGTTTTAACAGAGGAAAATTCTAGTGACAACAGACATGTTATTGAAAAACCTTCAGGCCATTTGCATTAACAAGTTGAACACTTGTGCAAGGAGTCTAGTTTGTAGGACATTTGGATAAAATAAAGCATAATGCATCGTGCCTTACACATCACATGTATTTGTGATGGGGATTTGGTACTGCAATTATTCCCCATGAATGAGGGATTCCCAGTAAATGTGGGGCATAAACTTGTTTTCTTTAAGTCCCTGCTCTTTGTGCACACTGCCCATTGCTACTACCCGTTGGATGGTTTAGTGAGGTGCTATTTACTATGCATTGGGTATTGAATTATTCTTCTATTTGGAGTAGTTAAATGATTTCTTGTGTGGTAAACAAGTCCTGATGAGTTCTGACAGCTTTAATGCTTAGAGCTGTACAGGAACAGATGAAAAGGGTTTCCCATTCTGAATTGCTTTCAAGCAAAAGACTCATCCTGCAAATGCACCCATCCTGATGTCTTTGGGGTTCAAACAGGATTCTAAAAACACTGCTGGTACACAACCCATCTCTAAGCAAAAAGAAGAAAAATAAGTACAGTGAATGACTAAAACACAAAACAGATGAGAAGGGAGCCAATGTTAAAAGCTGATGCATCAGAAATGAGAGAAATGTCATGGGTGAAGTTCTAAGTCTGCTGAAGTTAATGAGAGCACTGGCGCTGACTTAATTAGGACAGAATTTCATCAGTCTCTGCTTTGCTTACCAGAGAATCTTGTTATTTCTGACTGGCAGTTTCTTAAAAGCGTCGGTATAAAAGTGAGTATTGATGAGGCCAGAGTATGTTTTTTTTTAAGAATGTGCTTCATCTCTCATGGGTAATACAGAAAAAATGTAACTGTTAATATGAATGGAAAAATAGGCAATGGGACTCAGAAGACTTCTCAAAATGTCTATTTGGCTTGAACGTGGTGATTAATTTGGAAGAAAAAGTTGCTTGAAAAGATTGGTTTCAAAAGTTTTCAAAGAAAACTTTTTGAAACAATAAGCCCGTTTTGAAGTTTTCCTCCTGTTTATTGTTTTCGAAGGTGAAATAATATAGGAACAAAATGATATATGTAGCCCTATGGGCCACAAAACATCTCATTTGCCTTGAAATTATTATCTTTTCCATTTTGTTAGGTGGCCCATTGCACTGAAAAAATTCCTTTTTTTGTACACTTTGGAACATCACTGGTGAATTGCGGGAAGAGGGGCTTGATAGAATATTGTGGCATACACAAGCAGGTGTAAAAAACTGGAGAGTGGGAGACACTGTTCTAATTTTAATACCCAGCAACAACAGCCTGATTCACAATGGAGTCATTTGATTGCTTCATCAAAAGTGTAGCAAGTGGAGCCAAGAAGTATAGGTAATTTGGTTGCAATGCAACAACATATATATATATGTATTATATATGTATTATATATGTATTATATATGTATTATATATGTATATATGTATACACATTCACAAAAGGTTGGAAGATACATACTTTTACAACCATATGCTCATAGGCTTGAGGCATAGGGCTCAGGGCATTACAAGAGTTGCTCTCATCATAACATCACTTCTGGAGAGAGGACACCTGAATGTTTGAAGCAGATAAGAGTGAATACAGAGTCTGACTCTGCCCTAGGTTTTTTTCTCACCTTACAAGCTGTGCTGGGCAGGACGGGTTTGCCTGCCCTCTAACTAATGTTTCAAGTGTGAAACATTTAGTGAGTTTGGACTGCACTGTAAAAACCCATTCCAATTGCACCCAGTGGATGTTTGATAGGGTGAGTATGTTAAGACTGCTCTCATGGTTAGGGAAGGTTACTTTCAGATCTCTGCATCCCTCACATGCCCTTTTCTACGACAGTGTCTGACACTGTTTGCAAGGCTCCACATAACCCTAATGACCAGCTCACAGTTCCCATAGACTAGTCCACTGGCAGTAACCCTGGTGCAGGTGGCTCCACCTTTGGGACAGGAATAGAAATTTGGACACATAGAGAATTTCCTTCCTATACTGCTTCGGCCAGCACAACGCTGCTCTGGGACACTGCCACAGGGAAATTTCTTCAGAAAGGTTTGGCAACTACACATAATACCTTAGAGTGGGAGGTGTTGACCGCCCACTTCTACTTCTATTTTTGTGTTGACATAATGCAGCTTTGTCAATTAAATTTGTTTGGAAGAGTTGAATCTTCCTTTGAGTTGTACAGCGTGCACAGATGATAATAATAAAAGCTGCAGGAACATTTTTCACTAGTGATGCAAATGGGAAATGAACCTTGCCTCTCTTACCCTTCCCTCTACTCTTCTGCAAAACAGGAATTACTGGTGGGTGGACAGAGTTCAAAGTTGTCACTAGTTTGCATAAAGTGGAATTTGAAGAGCTTGTGAAAATTGTTCAGGGTTTTTTTTTTTTGCTTCTTTTTCTTCTTGAATCTCTTGAAGGACAAATTCCTCAGCAGTGTTTCCATGTGACTTCACAGAGAAATCCTTCAAAATGGGAGTTGCTTGACTGGCACCGTTGTTTTCAGGCCTGAAAAGCCAACATCTGCCCGGGCAGTTTGGCCATGTCCCATGGAGTCAGATCCTCAAAGTCCATTTTCAGATGTACGAACAATTTGTGAAAATTTGTGCTGCTGCTATGTGTGTTACAGTCCCCTGCCCAGACTGCTTAGGAGCACAGAGTGCTGGTTTCCGGGGCTGTCAATCAAGCAGATTTCACCAGAACTAAATTTACTTTAAAGAATCAAAAGAAAAATAGCCCTGTTTTTTTCAAAAGAGATTATCTGCAGTGTGAAAGTTGATCATTTCAAATTCAGACATTAATCCAAACCTGTAACCTTCAGCAAGAGCACAAATTACTTGTTCTTTATTGCCTAAATGACTCCACATCTCAATTTTTTTTTTTTTAGTGCAAACCCAGATGAAGTTCAGATGTTTACTTGGAGCCAGTCATTTCAAATTTAACCATGAAAAGCAGAAACATAATCTCCTGGTACATAAAAGCTCTCTTTCATTTTCTTTAGTACTTGCAAAAACGGTCTATAGCAAGCTGATTTTAAAATCCAGTTATTAATTTTATAGACTTCCCCTGCCGTCTTTAAGGACTGTTTGACTGTTCAAACATTTATGAAGTTCGGTGAATATTTGATAAAAATTGAAGATGCTTTGAATAGATCCTGTGTAATGGGTGAGTTTCACAATAATGCAGTTAATAGGATAATAAGTAATTCCTCATTTAATTTCCTCACTCCTGAGCAAAAGATGTACACATGTACCTTCTGAAGACCCTACCTTAGGCATGGAGCATGTTAAGCCTGTCTTACAAAGTGCACTATCATGAAAAGGTACTCTGGAAAATCTCATTAAGGGTCTATCTGCACTGGCATTACAATATGGCCCTACCAGCAGGTTGGGGCAGGTGAAGGAGTATGCATCATTACAAGCAAATTGGCTGCTGAGAAAAGAGTAGATGTTTACCTCAAATAAAAAAAAAGAAAAAAAAAAAGAAAAGTAGATGGTCTGTATCTATCTCCCTGCTGCATAGTGCCCAGAGAAGGAAAGCACGAGGATCTCAATTTTGAGGATCTCAGCCGGAGCAGTGGCAGCTACCGACAGTATGTCAGCTGGTGCGAAGTCAAGCACCTTATTGACACACGCCTGTCAGGATGATAAACCCAAGGAGGAGATTAAATGTCTCCCTCATTACTGTTTTTTTTCAGAAGAGAAAAATATGCCCAGAGGGACTGTGACTACTTCTACAAATTCTTAGAAATAAATGCTGAACCAGATAAAGGGAAGTTAAATCCAGGGATTTTCTATCTGTCAGTTAATTTGGTAGGCGTGTGTGATAGGGCACAGCTGCCGCTACTCATTGTTATTGTTATTGTGCACCAGAGATAAGGCTCTGTGGGCATATGAACAGGTTTGCTTATACTCCCACTGCTTTTCGTCTAGCCACTTAAACCAGAAAAATCTCTGACTCCTTTCTGACACTTCTGCCTCCTGGTCTTTATTCTCTGCTCTCTTCGCTCCCTCCCTTCATCCCACAGGAAGGCCCCTTCCTTGAAATTTGTCACTGCTGGCAAATGCTGTGGGAAAAGCCCAAAGCAACACTTTTTCCAAGAAAGACCATTAACCCCTTAGTGCCCTCACCTACTGCTTCCTTTTAATACCACTCCACACTGGAATATTTAAAATATTATATAAACATGAAGGGTGTTTATTTTCAGGATGAAGTTGTAGTGTTCTCTAGTCAAAGACTTGCAAGTGCTAAAAAGGAAATATTAAATCAGGTTGTATTATTAACTCTTGCTCTGTAGAAACTGCTGAGTTTAAGTGTGACATGTTGTTGATTTTTTTTCCCGCTTACTGAAAAACTTCATTAATGGATTATACATTGGGTGGGAAATCCTGTAGAAGAGAAAAAAACATTCACTTGTTGAACAGTCTGAAGAGTGAAAAGAAAGCATAAGCATGTCTTGTACCAGATTTTCTCAGGGAAAATTAAATATAGGGCAGGAAGCTACAAATGAAAATAAGAACAGATTTACTAACCATCTCTAATGCCAATGGCATCCTGGGGTGCATTAGGAGGNGTTGAAAATACAAAAATGAACCTTTAAGCCTTCTCCACAAAGCCTAATGGCTTTGCTAAGCATTATGTCAGTGGGACCATTCCCAACTGTTATGTGCAGAAATCACCAGTCACACCAAGTCCCATAAATAGTGCTAAACAAGGTATGAAATCTAAATCAAATTAATAATTTACAAGAGAGAAAACTGTAAGTGGACTAATTCTACTTATTTTAAAAGACTGTATTTGGCTTTGCTGTCCAGAATATGGGAATTGTCTAGTTAAGTCAGTGAGTTTTTCAGTGATTTCTTGCTGAGATATAAACAAACTCTCAGCACATAAGCTAAAAAAGATAGATATGTTCTATGTAAAGATAATTTAGTAATGCTTTAAAGAAGAGGACTTTCAAGCATTAGCTGTTCTCTTAATTCCATACTTTTTAGGGCTTCATAAAACTCCAGAGATGGGAGGAGTTTTGAGAGATTGTCTTCTCCAACCACTTCTCCAAGGGCAGGATCAGGTATTCTTATTCCCAGAGACATCTGTTAACCTCATATTTATGGTCTTTATTGATGGAGTCCCCCAGACCCTCCAGGCCAGTGATTCACTCTCCTTGCAACCCACCAGCTTTTCCTAGAGTGTCCCTGGGCTTCTCCTTGCCCTAAAGCAAGCTCTTTTACTGCTTGCCACAGAAATGGACAGAAGAATACTTCCTTGCTCTATCACATATTTGAAGACTTTTTGTCCAGCCCACCTTGTGGATTATGCTTAGTAGTATAACCAAGTCCATCTTCTTTAGTCTTTCCTCCAAGCTTGTTTACTTGTGTAGACCCTAATCATTCTTACTCAATTCTTCTCAATCTTGTCCAATGAGGCTGTATTTTACTCCTGTTTTTTTCTCCATCGTGGTTATCATCAACTAGTGCTGCACGGAGTACTGAAGCTACATCCTGATCAGCACAGACCAAAATGGACGGACAACTTCACATGACTTTCAGGCTACATTGCTGTTTATACATATTAGTATGGGTTAGCTTTTTCTACAATAGCAGACCCTTTGTGACTCATGCTCAGTTTCTGATTAACAATGACCCAAATTCTTTTCTTCAGAACAGCACACATTTTAATAGTACTTCTGTGCACTGAGAGCAGATTTAATCTCCCATTAAAATGAAGACACATTGCAAGTGAAGAAGTTTTAGAGAAGATAATAAAAAGAAGCTTTATCAAAATCAACTTATCCTGTTAGGAAGCTTCAGATAGGATAAGATTAGCTAAGTGGACATACGATAGAGATCTATCGAATCACAAGTACCACAGAAAGGGGAAAGCAGATATATTTTATTTTTTTTTGTCTTTCCAACATAAGAACATAATCAAACAAAACAACAAGAATAAGATTTAAAACAACTGGATTCAAACCAACTATTATAGTCTCTTTGTTTGTCAAGCACCACAAAGTTAAGTTCCTAGTATTTCTTGCCACAGGATGGTTTGGATGTCAAGAAAATATGCTGTTTCAGAAAAGAAATGAAAAGATTCACAAGGAAAAAGTGCAAAGAGATCACCCTTTGCTTAGACAGCCCCTTAGCCGCAAGCTGTTTCAATCAAGGAGAGTATTCTGGTAAAGAAGTGTATTTTTTCCTTTTCCTTCCATTTTACCTTAGGGATTGAAGTTGAACTAGCTTTATAGATGATATTGAATCATTTGTCCCTTGACCTGGTGGTTTGATCACATCAATGACTGCCTGTATTTTTCTGTCTTCGGTGCATAGAAGTACTGTCAGAATGTAGCTTTTAAGCTAAATTTCCCTAGTCTGCTTAGGAAAATGTATAAATTAGTCAAACTCCTAACTAACGTCAAGATACATCACATCAGTTTTTCCTCCTTTATTTGCCAAACCTGCTGCCCTGTCAGAGAAGTAATTGAGATTGGCTTGACAGAATTTGCTCCTGAAATATCCATATGGGTTATTATTCAACACTTTGTTTCCATTTACATGCTTGTAATCATTTATTCATTTAGCTGTTCCAGTATTTTTTTTGAAAATGGAACTAAGTAGATGTGTCTGTAGTTCCCTGATGACTTTTTTCCTCTCTCTTCCTTGAAAGTAGATGCCATATCTGCTATCTACTTGTTTTCAAACATCTCACTTTTTTTCCAGTACTTTTCAAGTATAATGGCTAATGACTTGGAGAGTCAATCAACCAGCTCTTTAAAATTCTCTATGGTAATATTGTGTCAGGATTGGTCAATTTGAAAAAATATCTGACTTCTTAAAATACTTCTTAATCCTTTCTTTCCCTACCAAAGTCAGATGCATTTGCTTGTTTGTTAGGACTAATTGTACTCTCTATATGATTGCAAATGACTTGCATATCTTCTTAGAGCAATGTCTAAATAACTTCTCATCTCAGTTGCATAGTGGATCAGTCTTTCCTTTGCCCTTCCTCTTATCTGTGAATGTATTTATAAACTTGACATTTTCCATGTTCCTACCTGCTACCTTTGTCTCAAGATGTACTTTTAAGCCTCTCTTTGGTAGCCTGACCCTATTTCCCCTGCCTGCATGCTTTGTTGTGATGGGGAAGATACAGGAAGGACACCTCACTTAGCCAAGTTAATTCTCTGCAACATTTCATATCTATCTATTGCTTTCTACAATGGTCTGAAAAGAGGTTGTAGTGAGCTGAGTGTCAGTCTCTTCTGCCAAATAACAAGTGATAGGACAGAAGGAAATGGGCTCAAGTTGCATTGGAGGAGGTTTAGATTGGATATTAGGAAAATTTTCTTTATGGAAAGGGTTGTCAAGCACTGCAACAGGCTGCCCAAGGAAATGATTGAGTCACCATCCCTCAAGGTATTTAAAAGATGCGTAGATGTAGTCCTTAGTGACATAGTTTGGTGATGGACTTGGCAGTGCTAAGTTTACAGTTGGATTTGATGAACTTAAAAGTCTTCCAACCTAAATCTATGATTCACAGTGACGTAATTTATGTTGGTGTTTTTTTTTCCAGGAACCCCTTGCCTTTCAACCCCTTTCCTTGTTAACCTGTTCTCTCATGAGACCTCACATGACAGTTTTATTACTTTCTTCATTGATTTTGGAGTTTGTCTGTGATCATTCCAATGCACCATAAGTGCTTCTATATGATCAGTTACTACAGTGGTTGGTCCTTCCTATTAACTGAAGCTACATTAGAACAACAGCAGAAAAACTGCATTTTTTTTTTCTGAATAACAACCAGAATAACAATCTTGAGTTCAAGAAAGGATAAATGCTCTCTTTCAGCCAGGCCTAACTAATTATGCACAGGGCTGGAAGGGGCTTCTCAGCTGCATGAAGTTCAGCAGTCATCCCTGGGTGTTAATGCTGTAATCGTATGTGTGGTCAAGTGCTGGACTGAATTCTGATCCAATCTTTGGCCTAAGACTATCATGAATGAAAGGAACACTGTGCTTATTCTTATCTTCAATTATTAATTTTCTGTTTTCAGTTATTAATTTTTTACTTAAGCACAAAGATGGTAAAGAGATCACTATCTGACAATTTTTTATGCTTTTTGTGGCAACTGCAGTATAGCTGTGTAGCTCTCATCCCTGAGAAGCATTTGTGAGAGAAAAAATACAAGCTGGACAAAACTGATTTCCTTTCCTTTTGATTTTCCACTTCCCTCTGTTTTTACAATTCCTTCTTTATTGCAGAGTGCATCTCCTCACAGCTTTCCCACTGGTGTACTTCTGTGCTTGTAATATCTTCAGTTTATCTCAGTGACATCTGCATGTGCCAGGGTGACATACTTGAGGGAAGACTATGACAACAACTACAGGATCTTGGATAGTCTCTGATGAGTTTCTGTTAAATATTTTTCAGTCTATTGGAATTGTTTAAAACTGTGTTGCTTTGCTTCAAAGCTGTCTACTTCAGAGGATGCACCAGCCATTTCAGAGCTCCCAGCATTCCTTAGCCAGATGTTTCACAGCAAAATATTTTCTCAGATGGATGGGACATCAGTGAAACTGCAGAAAGCAGTTGTGGGAATAATCATCAGCCTCAATAATACACTTATATTCTAATTTCACATGGGAGAATGGCACAAAAATCTGGAATATGAATCCCCATCTTGCTGCTGATTTACCTTAATAAATTCCAGTTCCAACATAGCAAATGAAAATTGACGAACATGAACTACACAGAGTGTAAAAATACGGGACGTATTCAGAAGATATTACAGCTCATCCTACTTCCAATCATGCAGTTTTACTACTTCAGCATGATAAATGAATGTTCATTGCATGTTTGCAATGATATTTATGAATGTCAGAAAACTGTTGTTCCTACTGCAAGGAATTTATGGAATGGAGTTGCATCAGGCCTGAAATAATGACAGAGAGGTTTAAAGTGATTTTAATTGATTTGGAAAAGGTATTGAAAAAGGAAAAAAAAAATCTGTAGTCGCTTGAGGTGGCTCCTGGTCTCTATCAGTGTATATCTGTTGCTGAATTCCCTGCCCAAAAAGGTCACAGGAGTTAATATCACTTATCGGTGCATTTACAGAAAATTGTGTGCTGAAGACTGGAATCCTCTGAAAAAAAAACACTGGATAAATGCTGAGCAAATGCTTTGGTGACAAAACAGCACAGGTTTCTCCTATAACTGTTCCCCTGCTCGCTTTTTATAGGACAAGGCTCTGGAGAGCAGTCTACAGGCAGTGGCAAGGGAGGCAAAAGCAGCAGGATTTTCTACTAAGTAATACCTTGTGATGCTGACTTTCTTGCCATTGTGTGCCATGTGTCCTGCAGCAGCATGATCTCCAATAACAGCCAGGTGATAACACTCATGTGGAAGTGAGGCTGAGGGGAGGGAGCTGCAGAGACCTAAAAGGGCAAGTCTGTTTCTGGGGTAATACTGATGTGGCTGGCTGAGCTGGAGATGACTAAGTGATTTCTGTTGATCATATCATTTAAGAAGCCTGCGTAGATGGGAAAACTCATCATTTTGTCCAACTTTGAAAAGAGAAAAAATACAATATGAGTTTGTAGACTTGTCTCAACTTTTCCTGTTACAAATCTGCCACAATAAATCCAATTTCATTTGTCTCAATGAGAGCTCAGAAGTTAACCTTGTTGGGTATCTCGGTTACACATTTAGGGGTAGGAATCAACATCTTCAGCTCCTCTCTTTCCCAGGGAAAAAAAAAAAGGCAAAACTATCCCTCCTTTAGGTTGGAAAAGGCATAACTACAAATGTATTTCAATTTTTTAACAGTTTTATTTCTAATGTTTCAACTGCGTGTTGGAAGCACAAGCGCTGTTATGAAACATAATCTGTGACAGAAAGTAGTGATTTTTCAAGGGAAATAACTCCACACTTTACCCTTGAAACAGCTTGCAACAGAAAAGGATCGTCTGGTATATGGTCCGTCGCTTCTGTCAGTGCTACAGCAATTATGAGCAATGCGGCATTTACAGATACGACATGTCAGTAGCCAGCTGAAAATAAGATCTTATAACCTTATTTTACAAGTACTTTTATTATCTGACAGAAAGCATACCCTGCCATTACAGTGAAGTCTTTTCCTAAAGATCATTTGAGAAAACTTGCGCCCATGATTTCTGATGGCCACAGAAACTGAAAAGAAAGGGTTTATCAAAAGAGTTTTTCATGTGGATCAACACATTCTCCTCATGCTTTTCTGATGACACTCTGAAGAGACACACGAAAACAGCACCCTTTTCAATGTCAAATCCCCAGGCCTATCTTGCTTCACTTGAGGGTATGTCCATGACCAAGTCCAGACTTGCTTTTTAATTATTCTTGACCAGTATTTTGTGTTATCTGGTACTGAATCCCAAGTACTGTCACTTTCTATGCATACCTCCTTCTGTTAATTGTGACAGTATTTATGAAGGTATTTCTGACCTGACATTCTTTACAAATCTGAATTCCAGCTGTATACTTGTCCATGTCTAGAGCCAAATGCGCTTAATTTATGTTCAGAAATCCTATGTAAGTTACTAATGTCTCCTGTTTCTGTAAGTAACATTACTAAAGTCTTTGGGAGCACTGAGGATTTGGACATGATATACTCATTCAGCATTCCTAGTTTGACTTCCTGGCCTTTTGGCCTCTCAGCACATATTTTTGTTCTTTTCATTAAACACTTTCTTCAGGGTTAGGCTCAGAATATAATTTTGTCGACTCTTTCCACTTTGTGTTGGTACAAATCCCTTTCATTACTTCTTCCTTTGGCACCAGTTAAGGCTGCTCTTGGGCTGGAAAGTCAGTTCCTGTGCATGCTGTAATCTTTTCCAAAGCCCTCACTGTCTCTCTCTTTTTCCCTTCTGTCCTTTGGATACCAGTTCCTGAACAAGGCTCCCGGGTGTGCTGGCTGCTGGTTCATGGGGAGCTGGAAGCGAGCTTCAGCCAGACTTCATTGTTTCCACCTCTAAAATACATTAGAAGTTAAATTGCATTAGTATTTTCCTAATACTACTTTCCTTCACACACAGTTGGTGCCATTACCAGAGGGATGTTATGCAATTCCCTTTGGGAAAGAAAATTATCAGCACATTTCCAGTTGGGAGTGGGAAAAGAGGTAAGCAGCAGCAACTGCGTGAATGGGGAAGGTGGGGGTGGAGATGAAGAACAGCTGAGCCAGGAGATGGAAAAAACACACTTTTCGGTTCTTCTCCTTCTGGTAAGAGGTCTCCTCAATGCACTGGTGGTGGGGATGGATACCCATCCCATCCTGGAGTAGCTATGACAGGAGGAAGAAATGAAAGAGGGATGGTGTGCCTTCGGTCCAAGTAAGGACAAGGGGCCAGTCTCTCAATATGGGGTCCTGAGATACAGCAGCATGCCTGCAAAGGCAAAATTGACATTTTAGCTGCCCTGCTGTTGTGGTTTGAGGCCACCCAGCTGGCAACAAAGCAACCACACAGCCACTTGCTCTCTCCTGCCTTTCTCCAGTGAGACGGATAGGAGAAAATACAAAAGGCTTGAGGATCAAGACAAAAGACAAGGAGGGCTTACTCACCAATTATGGTCACAGGCAAAAGACAGACTTCACTTGGGGAAAGAAAATCAGTTTAATTTACACAAAACCACCATTAATTTACCAATTGACTCAGAGCAGGACAGTGATAAATACAAATGGATCATAAAAACACCTCCCCTTTCGTTCCTTCTTTCCAGGCCCATCTGTGCTACCTCCTCCCCTCCAGTGGCTCAGTAGGGCAGAGAATGATGGTCGCAGTCAGTCTCAATCTGTTCCAAGTTGTTTCTACCACTTCTTCCTTCTTAGGGGGCAAGTTCACAGTCCTCCCCTGAAGCAACTGGGGTATCCCTCCCATGGGAGACAGTCCTCCACCAACTTCTCCTACAAGATTGTGTCCCTTCTGCAGGGTATATTCCTCCCAGTGACAGACTGCTCCAGAGTGGGCTTCCCTCCTAGAGTCAGGGCCTTCTTCAGCAGTCCCCTACTCCAGCATGGGCTGCAGGCAGGATTCTTCTCCGCTGTTGATCTCCAAGTGCTCACCCTACTGTCTCATGGGAATGGATGCTCTGGCGCACCTCCCTGCCTCCTTCCTCCTTGACCTCAGTGTTGGTATGGTGGTCTCATCCTTCCCACTCCTCCCAAAACAAAAGAACTCACTCCACATGTTTATCCTCTCTTAAATATGCTATTACAGGGGTGCTAATTGGCTCGGCCTTGGCCGAAGGAGAGTCTGACTTAGAGCCTGGGGAGCTTCTACAAGCTTCTTACAGGAGCCAGGCCAGTAACTTCCTCCCCCACTACCAAAACTCCACCAGACACAAACACAGCACACCTGCCCAGTTTAGACTGGACTGAAGCCAGGAGCAGCCAGGATGGATAAATCTCGATGGAGCTGTGTTTGCCCTTGTGTCTTTCAGGCTCTAGCACTAGACATTTCATATCTGCTCAGCTTTTAGGAGTGTAATCTAAGGAGTACAGTGGAATGGTTATGACAGAAAGATGAAACAGAAAAGGAGGAAAAAACTTCTCCTTTAGGTTATGCATAGTTTCTGCAATAGAATTGCTTATCTCCAAGTTTGCACGACTTCATTAAAGTACGGTATATGTACCATATTTGATAGGAATTGAATATTATTAAAGTGGAAAAAAGACAGATTTCCAATGGATTAAAAGAACTTAAAATGTATGTCTAGCCATCTTTTCTTTTTTCATTTTTAGGAACTGACAAACTTTGCCATTATTTTCCTCTACTCTTCAGAGGTCCTGTCCAAACATAGTTCAATTGAAGCTTCGAGCTGAGGAAGGTGATGATGACTAAGCTTGGATCCAAGCCATAGTCACCCACTTCCTATACTGGTGCTTTAGCTGCTTCCTTCCTGCAGGCTTCCATCTCACAACAGAGGGCGTCATCCCTCACATCAAGGTCTGGTATGGCATGTGTCCCCACCGCTCAACACCTACTGGGTTGCAGCCAGCAGCAGAGCTAAAAGATCTTCTTGGTGGCAAACACAGAGGCCAACCCAGTCTTACCCTGGATTGTAATAGGAGGCACCTGGGCAGCCTTAGCCCCTTTTACCTGGTTATGAAATTCATCCAGGTGTCAAGTTTACTTCAGGGCTCAGGGTTCAGACCCCAGCACTTCACCAACCCATGCAGGGATATCTGTGGGACAAGGGGAAGGATTTCTTTGTGGACCGCTGAAGAGCAGATGAAATGTTTCTGCCTTGTTTGGCAGCTCCACTTGCCCTCTCCAATTTCATGTTCAGGGTGCTTTCTTTGCAGAGGATGCTTTTGAACCTATCTTCCAGCTGATTGGCACAGAAAGCTTTCCTTGAGGCCTTTGATTGGAAAGAATATTGCACATAGAGAAAGGGCTATGAAGATGTCTTGGAATGTTGTGCTGTCTTGGTGCCTTCTTGCTCTGTTTCTCAAACACTGACTGTTATCTGAAGTCAGTGGTCTCCTGCAGATCTGTGAAATCAAAACCAATGTGTATCTTCAATCCCTGCCAACCTTCCCCACCAAAAAGCCTATTTAAAACAAAGCAAGCAAGAAAACAAAAAATACCTCATCAAAGCAGATTGTTTCAACATGTCACATTCCTGCCTCTGGACAGATAGTGGTGATGTGTTTAGTGAGTCGATGCACTCTAGCTCACAGTAAGGAGAAGTCAATGGGAGCTGGATGCCAGTGTCCCTGTCATTCTTTATGATGGTGGCTGGGAATAGAAGAGGCATATTTCTTACCCCTTTCTGCCACCATATGCAGACATGATAAAGGTTGCAGATCATTTCAGAGCTGACCTCACCCTTCTGTCCCCCTGTGTCTCCCTATCCCAGAGGAGAAGCCTCTCTGCCTGGCCACTCACTGGCATCCTTCTCTTCCCCTCGGCCACAGGAGTGGCAGGAGCTGCTCCACTGGAGAAAGAGGACTCCTGCTGGCTGGTTGGTTAGGCAGGTCCTGATACTCACATCTCCTTAAGGGAATATAGGAAGGCAGAGCTAAAGCTAACTGTGGGTTGGCCTTCCTTTAGTTAACTTTGGGTAAATGATGCTGCTCTTAGAGAGACAGTAAACTAAATTGAAAGGAAAAAAATAGGAAGAAAAAAAAAGAGAAAAAAAGAGGAAAAAAAAAAAGAAGAAAAAAAGCACAGCCAGATTTTTATCTTTTTCAGTTCAAAAAATATTTTCAACTAGCAGTCAGAGAGGTGTCTATTTAGTAAGTCTAATCAAGAACTGGAGTAGCAATGGATCTGTGTTTCGGTGACCTGACTCATGCAGTTAACACATTTTGAAACTGATTCATGATAGGTTAGTAAATGGAATGCAAAATGCAGGTGTTTGAGAATTACTTAGACATCCCATGCCAACTCTCTCAAAAGTTGTCGGCAGATAAAGCAAATTGAAAGTTCATATCTAAATGCAGAGCAGAAGGGGAGTGGTCTCAGACATAAAGCACTGGTAATAATGAGAGCACAGATACCCCAACATTTGGTACAAAACAAAATACAAAACAACAAAGGAGAAGAAACCAACACAAAGCAGAAAAATATCTCTGAGCTCACTAGGGAAAAGCGTGAGAAACTGACTATTCATTTCTGTGATCCTAAGCAGCTTAAGCAAAGCTCTGAAGAGAGATCGTTGGCCAATGCTTGTAATTGTTTGACTTGGCGAAGGTAATAACCTATGCTGAAGATGAATCTTGGCCAGTGTTGCTGCATAAAGTGTTTTCCTGGCCACATTTGGGATCTCTAGCAAGTAGAGGTGTCTAAACAAACTTCTGGGGATTAAGCCAGTTGCAGGACATACATTAACAGTTCCAGAAGGAAATACTCAGGTTTGCAAAGAGCTGAACCCAAATGAATGGCTTCTGTTGTAGATACATGTAGCTGGCCTGACAGATGGACTGCAACTGTATCCTTCCATGTCAACTTTAAAGACTCAGGGGAAACAGGTTTGAATACAAATAAGGTGAAATTGTTATAAAGTACAACCACGAGGCACCTATTGGCCTGCACTTGGATGTCATTCAGTTTAGAAAATATAGCAAAGTCCATACAGAAAATAATAAATAATTTCAGAAACTATCTAATTTTGTAAAAAATATCCAAGACTGTTGGTTGTGCAAAAATCCTTCAGTTTACGCAGACAGAAACGTAGCATGTCAAGGTTACCTTAGTGTGCACCAGCCATAGCATGCATCAACTATGTGAATACAACTTCTGGGCCAAAAGAATATGTGAAAGCTAGTCGGTCCAGAAAGATTTCTGTATGTACAAGTGAAACTGCGTCTTTGCAATATGTTGTCAGCAGAGAAGAAAATGAGATGTAGGGATACTCAAAAAGTTTGCAACTTTTTTTTTTTTTTTTTTTTTT
>VWZK01004848.1:21490-50431 GCA_013396935.1 Baryphthengus martii
TTTTTTTCATGCTAAGAAATATCACTGTAAGGAAACTGAAATGTCTGCAACAACCTATCAACACCAAACTTTTGTTGCAAAGGGTGCTCAGTTCCAGGACAGAGTGACACAGAGAGAGATTCTGTTAGTGGAGGAGAGAGACTTGATGGTGGGTGGAACATGAGCATGAATGTCACTCTGGGGTAGGTCTGCATTTCTTTCACGGTTCTGTGTTTGTAATGAAAAAATTATAAAGGGTATAAAATTTCCAACAAACAAGATTTCACAAGATAATATAAAACCAAAGTATACCCTTCCACATTTTTTCATTTCCCTTTGTTCAAACTTAAAAATCCTGAAAGCATGGAGAGGAGAGGTATGTATAAGAGAATATATAATGCAGAAAGACAGCTGAATCTCATCTATGTGTTCACTGAGATAAAAAATATCCTGAGATTACACTGGATATATACTGGAGAAGATATATATGCTGGAAAGCACGCACCTGTGAGACATGATCGGAGATATTCGGAGGATGGTGAAAAGAAGTGATTTTGTGCAACATGTTAGGAGCAAGTTTCTTCACTGCATACTTCCAAAATATATTTTATTGCAGGCTTATGAGTTTCATGTTCTTTTTTTATTTTATTTTAGTTTTTTTTTAGTTTGATTTACAAATATTTTAAAATAGTTTCACTGGAGATGCTGACCAAATAGATCCCATTCAGAGCAGGCATAGTTTTTTTCCATTGCTTTTCATGGACCTATGATCTAATGATCCTGAAGGGCGTGAGGATGGCACTTCAAAGACCACTACTGATGTCAAATCATGCCCACTCTTTAGCCAATAAAATGACGAAGCTTAGCTGGTTTTCAAAATTGACTACCCTCAGTCATGAGAGCTCCATGGAACAATATGATTAGTCATTCTTGAGAGAGGAAACACTTCCACACTGCATAAGGGCAGTTGAGCACAATGTTGCATTTTAAGAAGAGAGTGAATAATGGTGACTATACCTCTGATTTTATCTCAGTACTAGGAAATACTCATATTTTATAATGAAATTGTCATTCTGGACCTATGCGATTTACTGCCCCAATCTCTGACTACAGTGTGGTGCTGTTGATTTTGTTAGCCAAAGTTTAACCCACATCCATCCCCCATTTGAAAAGGCCTTTGCAGATCCCTGATGGATATAATGTTAAATTATATCTTAATAGGGGTCTAACAAATACCTTTAAAGAAAAGAAAATACACCCCATACCTCTTCATTTGTATGTGTTTTAGTAAGCTATGTCCACAGAAACTAATAAACTATGATAAAGGATATTTCCTTTCACTACCAAAGCTAAATGGAGAAATGCCTTATCCTGCTGATTTCTGTGTTTTATTTTTTTGAGCTTCCAGATGGTCTGAACTATATCTTTCAATTCAGTGCTGTCTTTGTCTTTGGTTCTTTTGCTAACGTACAAGAAAACTGATACTGATTTAGGTCTGTTATTTTGACATTCAGCTCAAATATCTGATGAACATTCGGCTGTTGCTCACTGCTGTGTCTATCCCTCTTTATCTGAAAGTGCTTATGTGCTTTAACTGAAACAGAAACATTTCAAGAGGAATCTCCAAATGCAGCATCAATGAGCTACTCATTTCAGCAGCAGGAACAAAGAAATCTAGCATCGCTGTACAGTTAAACACACAGAGCTCTAGTTGCAATGCTGTGAAGAGGTATATTATTTCTGTAGCCCAGGGAGATGGTATGTGTGCCCTAATCTCTCACTGTATCACCTCAGGCTCTCATATTGCAGCAAAGCTAATTAACATGTTTCCAGCAACACAGCATGATCTCACATTTGTTTATTGGAGGAAATATAAATATGGCTTTCAAAACAAAAGACTCACATATACATTATGGTACGAAAAAGCAAAGGATTTGAGGGAAGGACTGGGGAAGAAAATGAGAAAGATTCCCTTTCTACAAGGTTTACAGTTCCTTGGGTTGTGTTGTAAACAGTCAGATAATCTTCTCCTGTGCATTGTGTGATATTTTACACCTAGTGAGGTTGTGGCATTGGGTGTGCAAAGCCAAAGCAAATCTCGTGCTGTAGGAAAATGGCCTCAAAGGGATCTTTTTATGACCTCTTGATAGCTCAATGTGTTATCTGATCCTTGCCAAATTAAATTTATATAGGGCAACTGGCGCTGCCCTGACTAAACTGCCTTGATTTTGCTACTGCAAACACTTACACGCATGTGCAGGCGCACTAGTGCTCCCACAACTCACGGCATCCAGAAAGCTTAATTTAATGTTCTCATTTTTGTTTGTTTAATTTGTTAGCAGGGAGAGATCCAATCAGGGTGGCAGTTTGGTTATTTTCTCTAGTGTGTTCCTGAGCAGACTGAGCGTAGCAAACCTGGCTTGTCACGTGCCTCCCCTGGCAACTCCTCACATGAAACTTGTGTTTCATATATCCCACTAGAATTATATCAAACATGCTGTTCTCTAGGAGATAACACATTTATTATAAAACATAGCAGATTATAAATATCTACTGGCACACAGAGACTTCTTAGACAATAACAGAACAATAATAGCTTGGTCTCTGCAGTTCCCCGTGCATACAAAACTGAACTTTTGTGTGCTCTCTGGGAGGAAGGCTTTTTAATGATAAATCACAGATGACAAGATTGAAAGGATCAAGGCACTACTCGGATCCAGCCCCTTGAATTGAGGAAGGGAGGACTCTGGTACTTGGTTCATCGCATGCATCTGACCTTTCCTTATAGCTACTGAGTGTCTGTTCCATAACTCCCTCATTAGTCAAAATGCTCCACCAACTTTCCTGACAAAGAAGTTTTCCTAGGATGTCAGTGATCTATACCTGTTTTTCATCACTAGCCTGCAGTGTGTTATTCTTGTGGAATCCAGCATGAGGAATTATTTTTCTCCCTGTACTAATTTTCCTTCCTCAGATAATTTGGTGAGATGAGAACAGGCTGAATGATAGATGCTTAAGGGAGGTGAGACTGGAAAGGTCAGAAATGAACTGGGCCCAGCAGCACTGAATCCTATAAGGGATCCCCATTTGATCCTCTGAAGCATGGTGGCAAAATTTATGAGTGTTTTTTTTTGTCTTTGCCATTCCTTACTCCCAGTACAGGGTCAGTTTTCAGCTGAGGAACAGGGAGCATGTGCTATGACCAAATAAGCACCACCCCTGCTGTGCTGCTGACTGACACTCACTCACTCACTCAAGCTACTCAGTGAATATGTGTCTTCCTAGTATATGGCTCCATGCACCTCAGTTAGAAATAATATGTGAATGATTCCTGAACTGGGAAAAATCTCAAATTAAGTGGCTTTTCACTTCCCCCAGTGTTGGTAACACACTTCCTTTTATGACTATTTTGAAGCTTTTCAGTTTTAACCTAACATATATATTCTATAATTTCCAATCTATATTTCCTAAAATAAAATCCACACACACTCTTAGTGTATCAATACTATTTAGCACATCTACAGCTTGGAGTTATTAATCTAGCAGGTACAAACTAATATGACAAGACTTTTATAAAATAAATGCGATATTTACAAGCCAAATTTAATCTGGTATTGCCTTCCAACCACCCTTAAACCTTATAACAAAGGTGTGACACCTTTAAATTTGAAAAGAAGGCTTAGGAATAGTATTTCAGAGGAAAAATAATTAAGAGAGACAGCATCTTGTAATTGTACCAGTACCTGCACCTATGAAAGTTGTTGAGACTGAATATTTTCAGAAGTAGAGTAGTTTCTCTTTCTCTGATTCTTTTTTTCATAACAATTTTTTTTTTTTTTTTTTTTTTGAGGAGTGGAAGAAAGAGAAATGTGTTAGATAACATCTTAGCTGTCTGCTAAATTCTTTCAGTGCCACATTCATTGGAGAACATGAATATAAGTTGTGTTTGAAAAATGACACTGACATTTAAGTGCTTTTTCGTAAATGGATTGGAGCAACTGTTCAGTTCTGAGGTAACCCTTACCCTTTCCCTGTCATTTAGGTCACTGAATTTCTTGTGCCAATGACCCCTGGGAAAAAGTAAGGAGGGCTCTAATCTTCGGCACTAGTTTATCCGTTTAGTTGTACTTTGTTGCAAACGTAATTTCGGGCATGCAGCTCTGCTACTTACCATATGACTTAAGCCCATACTTTTTAGCAAAGGACCATCTTTAAGCAATTCTTACTCCAATTTGCTAAACACGTGTGTACTTGCTTTGTTGAATCAGTATCTGTGATTCAGGTTGTGAATCCCTGTTTTCTAGCAATGGCAATAAAGAATGATGAGGGTAGAATCATAGGCAGACACTCATAGGATCGTGTAAACGGATGTGTTCAGCTCTATTTGTGGAAAAGAAAGTCTCTAACTGATAATATCTGATATTTCATTTGTCACTGTTCCCCCTCTTTTTCCTTGATAACAATAAATAGGACCAGTACTGGACTTTTCTTTCAACATGAGCTTTATTAACCAGCAGTGGGAAGGTACTTCAAACACAATACAAGGTCACAGAATTTGGCTATCTCCAAAGAGACTTTAAATCACTAAAACAAACAAACATACCAAAAGAACCATCAGTGTTTCTTTTTAACTTTGTAAAAATAAAAGAACAAAAAGCCATATTCCCACTCCAGTTTAGTCACCTAAATGACAAAAAGAAAAATAAATAGTCTGTACTCTCTTTATCATAAATTTTTTATAGCTTGGAAAAACTAGAAGCTGACACATTTGACAATTAATACACAGAGACAAAAACTCATTCAATCGCTCTCCCATTACCACTATAAAAAGGTAATTTACATGGGTTTGGACAATATATTCCAAACTCTAGACTTGGAAAAGTCTGTGCTCATTGCTTGCAAATTTATTGTCCTTTTTCTGATGGTGTTTTGTTTCTTCTTGATTGAGCTGCCCATCAGAACCCCACAATTTACAATGTGATGTCAGACAAAGTAAATGCGCACAAACACTGCCATTCAAGTTGCAGTTGTGCAAGCCTAGGGCAGCTTAAGGAGAGTTTCTTTCAGCCACGATACTCATCAGTTCTCGCTTCTCTCGTGCAAGCCAGTTCTGCATGGTACTGCAGTCTGAAATTCATAACAAAGTGAGGAAGAACTGCTGCATGAAAAATGGAGTCATGTCTACTTGCATATTGCTAGCGCCCACAGAAATCCCCTGCAACCCCTCTCAACTCTCCCTTATCTTGCTACTTAGCCCAAATGCCTTCACAAACAACCTCTAGAAATAACCTGGTTCCACCTCTTGTCCACCTTAAGGCAGCTGAGAGCCCTCTACACCCTGAAGAACAGAAATAAGGTACATTTGAAAAAACATGATGGCTTCACGGAATAACGAGTCTGCCTATATTCTACAATGCAAATTCTACCCCGACCTGTGTAATCACAGAATCACAGAATTGTTGAGGCTGGAATAGACCTTCGAGACCATGAAGTCCAGCCTATGACCCGACACCACACCTAGCTAGACCATGTCACTAAGTGCCACATCCAATCTTTCCTTAAACACCTCCAAGGATGGCGACTCCACCACCTCCCTGGGCAGTCCATTCCAGCGCCTACTGACCCTTTCCATGAGGAAGTGCTTCCTAAGATCCAACCTAAACCTCCCCTGGCACAGCTTCAGGCTGTGCCCTCTGGTCCTGTCACTAGTTGCCTGAGAGAAGAGCCCAACCCCCACCTGGCTACAACTTCCTTTCAGGTAGTTGTAGAGAGTGATAAGGTCTCCCCTGAGACCTTCCCTCCTTCTCCTCTCCAGGCTAAACCACCCCAGCTCCCTCAGCCTCTCCTCGTAAGACTTTCCCTCCAGTCCCTTCACCAGCCTCGTCGCTCTCCTCTGGACCTGCTCTAGCACCTCAATATCTTTCTTGAAGTGTGGGGCCCAGAAATGCATCCAGTACTCGAGGTGAGACCTCACCAGCGCGCAGTACAGGGGAAGAATTACATCCCTAGTCCTGCTGGCCACACTATTCCTGAAACAAGCCAAGATTTCATTGGCCTTCCGTGATGCCTGGGCACAATCATGCGTATTCTTACCAGGAACTTCAGAGAAAGATGTTTAGGAGCGAAGAGACACAGCTCCTACTAAGATGGGGTGAAAAAGATGGGGGAGAAAGGATTGTAGGTTCTGTGATAGGTTTGGTAGAAAACCTAGGAGCTGCTGAACTCTGGAGAAAGGCCCAGGCTAACCTTCTGTAAGTTTCCAAAAACATCACTGCAATTCTAGCTGAGAAATGACTTTTAAATTTTGCAATGTGTAGGCTCTGTTTTGCAACAGGTGTGAGAGACACCTGTTCATACTCAAGTCAAGATATATTCCTTATAGGAAAAAAAAAAGATTTCAGCATACTGCAGGCTGTATAAGAACCCTTCACTGCTTCTGCAGCATTGATATCCAGAAAGGTAACATACATTTTCCTAGATTTTATGGATGTAAATATAATCTATATTTAGATACAGAGATAATGCATTTCTTCTTGAATCTAGGTTGTGTTTTTGGCAAAAATTAACTCATATATCATTTCTGCTATATAATTATAGGATGTGTGTTTATGCATTTCTAGCTGCTTACGAGTGCAGTTTAAATGCTTCTGGAATTATACCTCTTCCAAGGGCATTTTTTCACTCTGATCATATAGTGAGAAGAAAAGGAAATTTATACCTATCATATTTAAGTGATGATCAAAATAGTGTGAAGGACATAAGCATGAATTTGGAAGGGAAGCAATTTAGCTTCAGACCTACTCTATAAAACTATATTTGATCTTTCAGAAGACCTAAGATTTATATAGTTGCATGAAAGAATCCATTTTGTCTGTTTTTGAAAGTTTTGCAGATTGATGGAGGAAACTTGCAGGCAATGAATAATCCACAGCTAAACTAACTACTAATAAAACAGTCACAGGGAGCCCTAGTGTAGTAGCATTTTCTAGAGATCTGAATAAACACACATACTCTTTTGCACTGAGAAGCTCTGTAGAAAGAACAATAGTAAATACATAGTTGATATCCTCAATCAAAATGTAAAAAGGACAATGACAGAGAACGAGACAAAAAAAATTAATCTACAAACTTATTTAGACCTCTAGTCACAGACCCCAAACTGGTTCTGGTAGGCTTTAGATAAAATCAAACAACTTTTGCATGTGAATTTGATGTTTTTGATCACTGGAAGACCAGTGTTGCAATTTAAGGGAATCATTTCTGCATCCTCTCCCATCTTGGTTACTCCACTTTTCATAGGCTGTGAACTTTGATTTTCCTTGGACTGGCTGAGGGTAGCAGGGCTGTCCACCATATTTGCCAATGTGGTACCCACAACCCTGCCTTTTTGCTGTGCTTTGACTTTAATTCCCCCATTTCATCACTTTGTAAACAATGAGGAAATCAAAGCTCTTGCACTGTAGTGAAGAAATCCAGGACAGATGAACAAGAGGAAGCTTGAAGCTAGCTTAATGAAGAACTCCTTGAACGTTTTTACTAATGTAGAAGAGAAATGCACCAAAAAATTAAAAGTCTTCATTCAAAATCAGCTGAGCTTCCTCCTCTTTCTCTCTGTGAAATAATGTGAGATAACAGTTCCATGTATATTCTTGGTGTGATGAATGACTTCATCACCATCATTTTTTACTTTATTTAAGCTTCTAACCTGTCTATTGGAATTTCAATTCTCTCAACACTTCACAAAACACACAGGAGTGGCTTTTCTGGCCTTGGAGTATTAGTGGGTCAGTGTTTTTTATTTTATTTTAACCTATGGATTAGACACCAAAACTATGTCTATGTAATGCCTATGTAACTGTGTCTATGTAAAACCTGCCAGTCAAAGCCAGTGCCAGAACTGTGTGTGACAGGCTGGGAGCTAGCACAGGTCTGCTCCCACCAGGGAAGCATCTCTCCAGTCTGCTCTGTTCTTCCCTCTGTCATCTCCAGGCCAATTCTAATTCAGACATGCTTGTTTAACAACAGATGGAAACAAAGGTGAAGAGGATGGTAAAGAGTCAAAAGAAGTTAAAAATATTGTAATCTGACACAGAAGGATTGTGCTGCTAATATTAAGAGATAATACAATCTAAATAACAGAACCTGAGCAGTATTAACACTGCCTGGGGGGGAATTCACTCTGTCTCCTTCCTAGACATGCATAATTCACATCTGCTGATTTTTTTAATTTGAATTTTTCGTTTTTTCTCCATTGTATTTCATTGGGAGAGCAAGCAATAATTATGAGTTTTGTGCCATGCAACTAACCATGTCAACTGTTTAATAACTTAACAACTGTTATGTCTTCATGCACCAATACCATGTAGGATGTTCTGTGGGATGCAATTATGGATTTTAAATTTGTGTGTCAAAGGCTCAGGTAACTCTGTAAGATTCAAATATGCCCTGATATCACGACTTACTACTACTTTACTGTATCTTACTATTATCTATATTAATTAGTGATATTAATAAGTCATACATATTTTTATGCTGCCATTTCTGTGACAACTGTCAACTTATGGAAGTGCAACATGTGTATAGATGTGCTACCTTCTACTTCGGTCTCAAACAGAAAGACCTGCTTCAGTCGATCAGGTACTGTCAGGGAATAACCAGTGAAGAAGATTTAGTGAGATTACATAAGGTAATTTGGAAACTGTTCCTTTGACTATATCATGCTTAACATTTTGAAAAGTTAGTCCAACATTTGTGCAGGTGCCAGGAGCAGCTTAGAAAATCAAGGTCTGTGTTTTCAAATCTAGTGGACAGACTGAGAAGTTTGTGAAATGCGGAATCCAGAAGCCAGATAGATTTGCTCTGTGAGCCAAATGAACACGTGAAGCCTTTCTCTAGTATTTTTCAAATCCTGTGCTCTCCTGAACTGTTTCATAAATGTTATGCCAAGGGATTGTTAGTCTTTTCTTTCTCATAATAAGAAGCCCATGCAGGATGCTAGGTTTGTTACAGCAGATAGGTAGAGGGCTGAATCTGGGATTTTGGATGATAGGAAGATTTAGAAGCTTGGGAACCTTGGGAGATCTGGGCTGAGTCTTTTGATTTAGACTATAGACATTACTGTCACAAGACTGTCATATATAAACACAGACTCCAACTCCAAATGTGAACTCCTGAAGTGTTGATTATTCAAAGACTTCACCTATTGACTATATTTATTCTTCACTGGCCCTGAATCTGCTCAAACACTGCAATGTATCCAGTGCTGCCTGACATGGAGCTGAAAAAGGAGAGCAATGAATTCTGTATTTGTCACTAATTATCTTCACAGGTGACAAAATAGAGCTTTTATTTTCCTTTTCAGATTATGTGGATTCAACTGTTGCCATAATGATTAATAACCCTTTGACAACTTGCCTATAGCATCAGATTTTTTCACTCACGTTACATAGGTGTGTTCTTTCTTGGTGGCTTGATGGGCCAGAAGCAGCCTCTTCCTGTTTTTTTTCCCCTGCAACATTTGGCAGCTAGCGCACACAACAGTGCCTTCATGGTGTCTCAGCCTGTCACCATGCATTGCTTCCCTGTCCTCTCTGTCACCTCTCTGCCCCCTTATAGCAACAATAATCTGGTTTCCTTGAATTTCCATTTAGTTTTGTGTAAGCAGTTAAAAAATTAAAACACACATTTAAACACAGTGAGATGACCGAACCCAGAAAGTCTTTGCTATGAGCCACAAAAATTCTTCCATTCCCTTCTTCACAAATTCATGATTTTTATATCTGTATTCCAAAGGGAACCAAAAGGTAGATTGACAGATAGAGAATGCTCATGTAGTAATTTTTAAACAGTCTTGTGATGCAATGCCTTTTTTCAGTCGGGCATATATCACCAAGCCTTAGCTAGAGGAAATCAGTACAAGCTTACTAATGGAAGATATGAGGATCTGCAGTTCTGTCAGGTTATGATTATTTTTAGTTTACTAATTTGTAGATATTTTTTCTGTTCAGAAGGAATGGGTTCTAGGGAGCAGCTGAGCAATGGGTAGAAAGTATATCTCATTTTCTCATCTCTTAAGGGTTAGAAGTTTGGTCTGAGGCAATGACTGAGGCAGCTTCCTCCATAGTCAGATTAGCAACCTCCAAGGAGTGGTTGATGCCACCCACAGCAGACCTCCACTTTAGGATGAAGCGAGGCATCCTCTGATGGTGCCTTTACTGCTCCACTGGTTATAGACGAAACCTAGGAAAGTAACTTCAGACTAGATGTCTCTCTTTTGAACAACTTTAATTAGGCAAGAGGAAGAGAATTCAGAACGTTCTCCAGCCCGGGCTGCACAGACACAGAGATCCAGTTGCTTCTGCTGAAAGCTGTGGGCTATGGGCCTGCACTCAAACACTTTTCTCAGGGGACTGGCTGAAGTCACAGTCCGATGGCTTGTTGATTATAATACAGGTGCAACAACAGGTTCACAGTCACACACTATCCTCCTAGGGTAGAGCTGCAGCAATTGTTTGTGTTAATAGGGTTTTAAATTGAGTGAGGAGTCACAAAAGGTGCCTGAGAACTGGAGATAGAGCGGTGAAAGAATAATGCAAGTAAGATACTCTAATGATTGAATTTTGCTTCTTCCTGCAGAGGTTTTATCTCTTTGGATGAAACAACAAAGAATGGAAGCTATCCTTTATATTATACTTCAGTCTGCACTGCCTGTGTGATGTTTTCACTTTAAGATATGCCCCTAAAGATGTTTTTGATTTACGTCATAGAGACCTGTACAGGGTGTCTTTCTCTGTTTGATCGTGGTGGTTCAATCAGATCTAGCTGCTACGTGGCAAATGCTTGTAGTGTTTGTATGTCCCTGTACTGGCATGTCTAATTTAAACAAAAGTAATTCCAGGGTGTTTCTAAAGAGAAACTGATGGAGACAAAAATGTTTCTGCATTTTCCACAGAATAAAGTGTTTCTGCTAGAGATATCTGGAAACATGTCTCACTGTACACATGATTAATAAGATCAGAAAGAGACATGGCATACTGATTAACAGGAAAACAAGATACTAATTCAATTTTTAAAGAATAGATGTTCAGAGATTTTTAGATTGCATTACTATATTCATCTGTTTCCTTTTATATCCTATAATAAAAATTCTGCCAGATACTGTAGTGTGATATATTTGGGCTAAGATGTTATCTCATCTGATGTCTTGAAGCTGAAGTCATGTATTTAGACACTGGGAATTAGTATCAAGCTAATCTCGTTTCCTTGATCCACTGCCCACCGATGCAGCCACATTAAATGGATTTAGGAGTTCTACAGGTAATGTATATGCAGGTCACATTAGCGACACTGAACAAATTGATGTGAACTCTAACTCTACATGTCAAATAGCAGGCAAAAAATAAGCATTTGCAATAAATATGTCAATTTCCATAATCTGATAGTTTTAAAGAGTCATTCAAGCAGGTGTCCTTGGACAGCACTTTCGTGTTTTATCAGGTATACTTGTTCATACTTGAAGCATGATTTTTCCTCTATTTCCAGAATAGTTTTTTAGTCTTAAACAGAAATGATAGAAATATAGACAATATAGAAAAATATAATTTAAGGACTGTGGTCAAAACCACTTACTGATATTTAGTAGGTCTCTGTTATTCTCTGTACATGTTTCTGCTTTCCATCCACTTTCTGAAAAAATATTTCCCTTACTTTCCACAGAAAATACATGGTAAAGCAAATATTTTGAAAAAGCCTGCTTTAAGGCTTGCCTGGTGCTTAGCCTTGCCCTCCTGTATTATACTGACAAACCCAATGTGACAACTTATCTTAAATTAAATTCCGCAGTGTGATATAAAAACATGAGTCAGTCAAAACTGAAGTGATGGGGATCGTTATTATGCTGAATGTAGTTAAGAAAAAAAAGACTCAATGTGAAAGAGAAAGGAATTTGTTCCACAATGACAGGACGAAAAGAAGGTTTGAAAGTGAAACCAGTGATAACAGAGTTTCCCCTAGCTCTTTTGCTGTTATCCAAAGACATGCAGAATAGTGAAGGTTGGGTGCCTGAAAGTTGTGTATGACTGCAGATATCATGGTTTTCACTCTTTTGTTTTGACATCGTCATTCTTGCAGCCAGCAGGAACATTGCACTACATTTGTAGCTGTAGTGAAAAGCCATTTCTGTCCAGACTGTCACTCCAGTATGACTGGTGGATGGAAAAGGGGAGAAGGGCAGCTGTCTGCATGGAATGTTCTTGGGAGGGAAGGAAGGAGGGAGGGAGGAAGGGAGGGAGAGCTTATTCCAGGTACAATCTGTATGAAACGTTGGGAAGCTTGACCCAAACTGGGCTTTGTGAAATTGTGGTGTATTTGTTCATTTTCTTAAAATCCCACTCCACTCACAGTTTGTATTCAAACCTAGTATTTGTCAGCATCATGAAAAATCCCAATTTTTCTAAGATGATGGTTATGCCGAATTTTATGAAAAAGGATAGGCCATGACCAAAACGTATCTCTGATAAGTGAAATAAATTTAAATTTATTTTAATTTTTTTGGAGGATGTCTAGCTTCGTTCTGCTTGCTAGTTTCTGCTAGAATTTCTGGGAGCTCTGTTTAAGGCACCTATATAAAATGCTGGTGTTGAAGTGTCGGACTGGCTGATATGTATCATGTGGGATAACTTGCTTTGCTGAGCCAGATGTGTCCTGCATGTTTTGTGTGTATCTTTTAATTTCTGGGGGTTTCTCTTGCCGTATTTGTCCAGTCTGCCATTGAGCTTCTGCAAACTTTGAACATACTTTAACAAAGCGATTCATGGCTCTCTCGTTCCTTGTTTTCTGTTTTCACAGAATCTATTAACAGGATTTGATGTTCCCTTATTATTGAACTTGTTATTTCTGCTTCATTTTTCATGTGGTATGTTCAAAATAGAGGATTACAGTGGTCTAGCAGTACTCCAGAGAGTTCCACATTGGTGCTGAGCCTTGCTTCAGTGAGCTCATGGTTATCCCCACCCCTGTGCTTGTGCCGGGTGGGTGAAGAGGGCAGGGAGAGGATGGGAGGGAACTTCATACTAATGTGAAGTCCATGTCGCTGGTCTGACAATGACACAGCCCTCTTGTCTCCCGTTACAGGTGCTCAGCCCTGCAAACAAGTCTTCAGACTTTTCATTTGGAAGATTAACCATCTGTTGACAATCATCTCTGCTTTTAGAGATGATGCAACAAAAATATAGATGTTCTACTTAAGTGCAGAAAACAATGCCTAGGTAAACCGTTGAGGTGACAAAAAGTGACATGAAGCAGTTTTCAGACTTTTTCCTATTTCCCTTTTGTACAATATTTTGTTTGGTTTGAACTCGCTGATTTTTCTTGTGTATTTGCCTGCTGATCTTGCACTGTTTCTTTAGCTTTCTGCTCCTTTTGCCTTGATGATTGTCCTCCAGGGGAACCACTCACTCCCTAAAGCTCCTTGTCTTGACCATTCTCCTGCAGCGTTTCCTTTCATTTCTTCGTTTCCAGTACGGAGTTACAATTTAGCACTGAAGTTGTGACTGTGATACAGAAGTCCACTTATAAATCAGATCTAAGAGTACTTCTGTTCCTGCAGATGTTCAGTTCAAAAGATGGGCTCTAGAAGTTTAATAGGGGAATAGCGTTCTTTGTATCGTGTGCTGCCACTTAAAGCATTTGCCTCTGTTAATAACCTCCGTGTTACTCTGCTACTAAAATGTAAGGCTCCTGTAGGAAACATCTGCAACCGTCAGAGCCTACAGGAGGTGGCAGTACTGGTATCACATTGGTTTACTTTTTTTTTTTTTTGAGTTTACTGGTTTCCAGAAAATCTCCCTGTAAATTAATTGATTCGTGTCAGAAGTGGGCAAGCTTGCAAACTAGTCCATCTGGTAAGCAGCTTACTACATTTCTATATAAATAGAGAAGATCATCCAACTTTTCCAGGGTCACTCCGCCCCTCAGATCACGAGAAAGTCTGTTTTCAATGCAGAAAAATTCAGATCTGTGCAATGCTCCAAATGCATAGCTGAGCACATCCTGCCTGGCCAGGTGATGATATCTAACTGCTACACCTGACAACTCAGGGCAAAGTGAATCAGGCCTTGTACAGAATTAAGCATGGATTTGCTAGGAAATCCGGGTATAGTCTTTTTCAGCTTTGTGGGGATGTGGGCAAGACTTCAGTTAGACTGAGCCCTAGAGAACAGGACCTTAGGATGGAAATCAACTGGGTTTTAAGCCACCTACCACCGCAAGAAAAAGTAATTTAATCTTGTGTATGGCTCCATTTTCATAAAATGCTTTAGCTATGTAAATAAAAAGCTCTACATCAGAATTAGGTATTGTTATTGCAATCAATAAGGTCAATGGAGAAAAATGAAACAAGTGTTATGGTGTATTTTCTTCTGCCTTCTTCTGTTTTCTAAAACTTTTATGCCAAATTGCTTTTCTCAGATGAGAATTTGTTCTTGGTACTTTATAAACAAATGAACCAACTAACAATGTGTCTCATCTTCAGGCAGGCTGAGGCCTGTTTTCCACCTAAACATATCTTGAGTGGGCTGCAACTAGCAAAGAGAAATCCCCTGCATTTACCATCCTTGTTTTGCTCTGAAAAAAAATCAGAAATAAATATTCCCAGGCAAATCACTCAAAGACTTTTTTTTTTCCTATGCCTGGAACTGTTGTGGCAGGTCACGCCTGGGAAGAAAGGAACAGGTCTGTGCACATGAGAGTGGAAGGGATACAAGGGAAGTGATATACCTGGGAGGTCACCTGGGGGAGACATATAAGGTGGCTCATCCCTAGCAGCTCTGAAAACCAGTGATTCCCACTGCTCTGTGAGACCCAGCTTCAAAGTGCAGCGGGTCAGGGCATCATGTGTTGTTTCCATCTGTGTTGTTTCAAAGACAATCTGTGTGACTGTGCTGTGTGAGGTACAGGCCTACCTGCAAGCCTGGTAGGATGGGCCTCAACAATATGAGTTTTACAAACATTGCCTGCAACTGAGCCTATCTGCTCCACTTGATTTCCTTGAGCTTCTCCACTCCAGTCCATCCTAGGTATTCCAGGTTGGAGAAGGACATTGCAATGGAGAACAGATGCTGCTCATGGGCTATTCAAGTCATGCCATTGCAGACAGTGTTTTGGCTGCCATGGGAATTAACAACAGAAAAGCCCAGCAGCCTGTAGCTTGCCAAAACCCCTTCCCAGGTCTGTGTTTCTGCAGCTGCAAACCAAGTTGGCCAGCAGGAATATGGTTCCCAGAGGACATACTTGGGAACAAGACCATAAGGAGAGACGTGCAGATGGGCCAGGGACAGTGCTGAGGGTCTGTGATTTGAAGATATAGTGCATTCTCTTGGATGCCTGTGCTTCCAATCTCCTGAATGTGCTCCAAGTTTTTGTGTTGCTTTTCCTATCTTCAGAGCAACTTTAGGGTTGAGGCATGCAGATATAATGAGAGTGCACAGAAAAAGCCCCAAATATTTGGAGCTATTTGGTGTCTAACTTCCACTAAGTGATTTGGGATCCTTCACATCCCTTTCACGGCTTGAGCATGAGAATTTTTGCACTTTTGTATGTGTTAAAGTAGAATCCAACCACTCAAATAAAAGGTTTTCATGACTTTTTTGAAAGAGAGAGAAAAACAATAATTTAAAAATAGTTAATTGTGATCTTCAGATTTTAAGGCTTCTTGGTAGGTGCAAAAAAACCCAAATGAAGCGCTATAAACAGACACTTGACATTCTGTGACTTAGTAGAGGAATGGGACAGCAGCAAGCTTGGTGAGAGCAAGTATCAAGAGTTGATACCCTACAAAAGAGGTTCTTACCAGCCCTCTCAAACCAAAAAGCAAGAACTAAATAAACAGCAAGACCATCTCATAACCCTTTTCCATATTTTCGTTCTAAAACAAAGCCCTTTTCTTGAGCTCGATAACTAACTGCTTTAAAATCTTTGTTCTGAATTACAACCTGAATTCACTGGATCAGAAGGCCATACTTTAATTGAAAAGAGAAAGTGACCAGATAGCTAGACTGGCAGACAGGGAGCAGACTCTGATTTCACGCGTTGTGCTTTTACAGAATCTGTGCGCAGTGTGTTTTGCAGTTAGATAGTTTGCAGTCCCAAAGCCCCTTGCTAACCTGGGATACAAACAGTTCTCATTTGCAGTGCTTGGCACTGAGACCCTGGTTCTGTGGTAAAACAAGATTATGTCACCCTTCCTTACATCTGCTGTTCTTCTTGCGGAATATCTCAATTCAGTGTGATTCAGTTGCAAAACTGTGGTTTGCTGAGGAGCTACATACTTGGAAAAAGTGCTGAAAGGACTGTTTAAATGGCTTACAATCTCTTTTCCCTTGTGCTTTGGTGACCACTTGCTTATCTCATCCAAGCAAAGATGGGTAACAGCTTGTTTGTTTTGGTTTTGAATTTATATAATAATAATAAAAAAGCTGAAATAGCAGTCGAAGAAGGCAATAATGCATTGCTCATGCATTTTCTCTTTGTTGCTCAGCTATTGAAGTGATCCAGTGATTCAATTAAACTGTTTCCAATACTACTTTTTACAGTAGAAAAATTCCTTGAGTTTGCAATTACTAGTACACAAAGGAATTCTAGCTGTGTCAAAAAGAGAATAGCTGGGAAATAAAAACTATTAATCTGTTATCATTAACTTTGAAAGAGATATCCTTCAACTTAGAGTAGGCATTTTTGGTAGCTGTTTTGAGTAGATACTCTCCTTAAACAGATCTCATCCCTAGTCCTCGTCTCTGCAATGCCAAAATACAGAGCTGACAAATACAGTAAAAGAAAACATCTTCCTTTGCTAAATTAATGACTCACATAAGACCGCATGTGTTGCTGATCCACGGGTGCCACTGAGCTTGTGACTCTTCTCCTGGTGGAAAATCTGGGCAGGTTTCCAGCTGTGACTCTGATGCTGACATTAGCCTTGCCAGGCTGTCAACAGGCACAGAGCTCTTCTCCTCAGCATGTTATCTTGCAGAATATAGCATGGTAATGCCCTTATTATTTTCCCTACAAAACTATACTAATTCTTAATTGTATCTATGTCCTTAAAAGTACACTTTGAAACATCTACAAGCACAAATTGGCCAGGATCAATATAAGAACTGACAGACCACTTTGTTCTTAGGCTAAAGCAAAAGAAAACAAGCAAATCTGAGCCTGGGACAATGTTCAGCCATGCAAGTTAGTTATCAAGTGTGAAATGTACATTACTGAATCATGAAATCAGAATTAGCTTAATCACATAGAGACTATATGATTTTTTAAGTTTACTTTTTGAGTAAAGAACTCATGCTCCTCTTTTTATACACAAGTAGCAAAATGACAATGTGCGGAAAGGAAATTTCTTATTCCCTAAGCCCAAGCAGTGTGACCTATTGCAGAGATAACGACAGTGAGATTGCAGCAATAGGAATTAATGTGTCCCTGTAGAGGTGTACTATGCAGCCCTTGTGGTCAGCCCAGCCTCTGGTGCATTGGGGATTACTTCCAGCCTGAAGAGCTGCCAAAGAGGATCCCGTGCGTCTCTGACCTCTATTAGTGCATTAACTACATCAAATGCTAAGTGGTAAATTTGATAAATCATAGAATCGTAGACTCATTTAGGTTGGAAAATATCTTTAAGATCGTCAAGTCCAAGCATTAATCCATCACTATCAGATCTACCACTAAACCATGTCCCTAAGTGCCACATCTACATCTCCTTTAAATACCTCCAGGGATGGTGACTTCACCACTTCCCTGGGCAGCTTGTTCCAGTGCTTCGCAACCTTTTCTGTGAAGAAAATTTTCCTAATATCCAACCTAAACCTCCCCCAGTACAACCTGAGGCCATTTCCTGTTGTTATATTGCCTGTTACTTGTGAGAAGAAACCAGCACTGACCTAAATACAGCCTCCTGTCAGGGAGTTGTAGAGGGTGATAAAGTCACCCCTCAGCCTCCTTTTCTTCACGAAACAACCCCAGTTTCCTCAGCTGCCCCTCATATGACTTGTGCTCTAGGTCCTTCACCATCTTAGTTGCCCTTCTCTGGACCCACTCCAGCATCTCAATGTCCACGGTACTGTAGGTGTGGCCTCACCGGTGCTGAGTACAGAGGGATGATAACCTCCCTAGTTGTAATGGACACACTATTTCTGATACAAGCCAGGATGCTGTTGGCCTTCTTGGCCACCTGGGCACACTGGTGGCTCATGTTTAGCCAACTGTCAATGAGTACCCTCAGGTCCATTTCTGCTGTGCAGCTTTCCAACCACTTTTACCCAAGTCAGTAGAGTTGCAGGGGGTTGTTGTAGCCCACTTGCAGGATTAGGAACTTGACCTTATTGAACCTCATACCATTGCCCCTGGCCCATCAATCCAGCCAGTTCAGGTCACTCTGTAGAGCCTTTCTACCCTCAAGCAGATCAACACTTCTACCCAACTTAGTGTCATTTGCAAATTTGCTGTGAGTACACTCTATTTCCTCTTCAAGATCATTGATGAGGTTTTGAATGAACTGATTTAAGATGAATTTTTCTTGTTTTTAAAGAGAGCTTTCTGAGGTTAAGAAGGAATTTGAATACAAGAAAATATTCAATATGAAAATGTCAATAGCTTTATAGACTACTGTAAACAAAGTGTTTATAAAGCACTTAATTTTCTGTCAGAAATGAAAGTGGTTCCTTGCTCTGAGGCACAGTAAGAGTATTCAGATGTGAAAGAGCTAGTAATGCAGAGCAGGGCAACAGTGGGTAAATTCAGCTATTACAAGATGATTGCCTTTTGCCTGCATGTTGCAATAGGTAAAGATAAACCAGTCGAGTTATGCAACCGGTCAATCACAGAAAAACACGTAAAAAATATCTGATATTGTTTTTCCACTTAGAGATGTAGATAGTAGGGTTTTTGCAGCGCTAAAATGGTCTCTAGTGGGATAAATTCAGCTGTGACAAGATGATTGCATTTTGCCTGTGTGTTGTAATAGGTAAAGATAAATCAATCAAGGTATACAACTGGTCAGTCACTGAAGAACATGTAAAAATACTTGAAATTGTTTTTCCACTTAAAGCTGTAGCAGGCACAATTTTTGCACTGCTGAAGTGGTCTCCCCTTCCACTATGCGCTTTCAATGTCATTGACTGGGCAAATGATTACAACATTTTTCCAAGTTAGTTACTTTAGAATTCATACACCTGCATTGGCAGCTGGGATTCTGCTCTAGGTTGACTGCCTAAGCGTCCTTACCAATCAATGGCAATTTAGTCAGTACAGTCAATGGAGTTTTGAGAGCTCTTCAGGTGAACAAAGGGTGCTCACTGTGAGCTCGGCTGAGCAGCTTTGGAGAGTCCATTTACTGGGAGCTGGATTTAGTTGTCTAAACCTAGCATCTAATAAAATTTGAGACTCATGAAAATAATCATCTGTGACCTCCAGAAGGATCAATTCACCGGGCCACAGAGATCCTGTGTCACATCTGCCAGACCTGTGTGGCTGGCTTGGACACCAAAGGACATCTCAGGTCATTGTGGATAACTACGTTTAGGCACTTGCCCTTACTCTGGTGATCATGATAGGAACTTACACACATGCCTTACATTTTATGCATTCTTACAGACATCCATTCATGCATAGGCATCTATGCATGTTACATAAAATATAGGTATGTATGTAGGGATTTACAGGTATAACTGGAGGTATAGATACAGGTGGAGGTGTATGTGTATCTATGTAGGCTTTTCTCTGTATATATTGTAAACATGCAATATAATAATGTACATATATGTAAATCTATATGTACTTATATGTGTACCCGTATGTACTTATATGTGTACATATACTAGTATACCTCTACATGCACAGATTAAATTTATGTGTCCTGATACGGAGCTGAATTCAAACGTAGATTTTTTTTTTTTTTTAATTTCATGAAAATATCGTTTCTCAAATGAAGTTTTTGGTGCACTGAGAAAATCTCACCTAATACCCCCTTTTCCTCACTAAGTAGCGATAAGGATGGCTAAAGAGCTACAAGTTGTGGCCTTACAGAAAGGACTTAGGGGCCACTACTGAAGCAGTGGTATTGGCTTGTATCAATTCACATTTTCAAAATCAGCAGCCCAGCTCCCAGCCACTTGGTGTATTGTAGATCCATCAGACTTCTTTTCCCCTCTCTCCACATTAATATGTCAGGTGCACAGTGAGTGGGCAGTCCAGTGGACTGTATATGTTACATTACAATATCAGATCATTTCTGCTACCATGAGCAGAAGTAGAGCTCTCCCAAAGACATTTTGAAGCATAATCTTCCACAAGGGCAACACAGCCCCTATTGATTGCAGCGGGGTTGCTTGTGCACAACAGTCAGTCCCCTACTGCTTGTCAAGAGTTTTTCAAGAGTATTTAAATCTTCTCCCTTCCTTTTTGGTGAGAAGCTGTAGTGACCAGAGATGGGAAAAAGATAGCCTCTCTTCTACAGGTTGAATAACAGGTAGTAATTTCAGCACCCCTTAAGAAAATAGATAAGTCCAGAATGAGGAAAAGGAATTATAGTTAATGAATTTATACAGGGACAGATCACTTGTTCTGTATACAGGTCCTGTCCTGTCCTGTCCTGTCCTGTCCTCTCCTCTCCTCTCCTCTCCTCTCCTCTCCTCTTCTCTCTTCTCCTCTCTGTTCCACTTGCATATCCACTTCCTTTTTTCTTTTCTTTTTCTTTTTTCATTTTTTTTCGTTTCACAATTTACATAGATAAACATATCAATTCCTCTTGTAACTATTTTCTTATTAAAGTACTCCTTCCTTGTCAGCCCAGACTTCATGTGTACTCTAATGATCTCTTTTGGTTACAGTGTGAATAAATGAGGTCACTTACTCCTTCAGGAGCACTAACTTTGGTGGTTATGTTTACTTTCAGTAACGAGCTTTAATTACTTCAGCAATTACAATGTATTTGACTGAATTTCCACAGACTGCACACAACATCTGTACTGGTAGGACTGTATGTACTCTCTGATCGCTGCCCAGGGCTCCCTAGAACATGGCAACAGCTGTAGTCCATTAGTCTATGAAGCAGTAAGCAACCAGACATCCTCCAGGTTTACACCAGTAAATTGAAACTAGTAGCTCTTGCTTTTCATGTTGAAATAGAGACATCCTGGATCTTCCCTTGTTTCTGACCTAATGCAATGGTTTAATAGTCTGATGTAAACAATCTGCTCACTACATGGCTTGCTTTGGGTTTACATGAGAGACTGTCAATGCTGCTTTCTGAGCAGAGGTCTCTGGACTGATGTTTATTGCTGCTTTTGGGTATAGTGTGTCAAACAGCGTCTCTTCAAGTTGTTGCCCCATGAAGTGAGTGGTACAGAGGGAACAGAGTCAGAGATCTGTTTTATCATTGAATTACATGTGGCTGTTGATGGTGCAAGAGTTAGGACATTGAAGCTCATTGTAGGATGTAGCTATGTTGTCTTCTTAAAGCTGCCATTTAAAAGAGTGACAGATACACAAAAAAAAAAGAAAAAAACCAAACCCAAAACATCAGTGTTGTTATTTACAACCATTTTCTTTGTGTACATGAACTAGATAAAAGGATGTCAGGTACTCAAATGTTAGGAAATGCCACTACTGAAACTGCTTATCCAGCTTTGTGCCCCTGGACATGTTCCTCCTCCTTTATTCTCTAGTCCCTAGATCTATGCTTGCCCTCTGTGATCACTGGTCTTCTACAACCTGAACCACATCTCTTAGATCATCTTCTTCAGCACCTCTGGCAAGCATTGAACTGTAGGAGTAGAACCAGTGTCCCTACCCCCTGCTTGCCCGCCATGGTCCTAGACAGTTCTTGACAGAGAGAAATTGTAAAGCAGCCCTACCTAGTCATAAGCTGGGAGTGCTGATAGTGAGCTTTGCAGGGATGTAGCTTGCTCTGTCAAGCTAGCCCAGCTATGTGTTAAGTGCAAGCCATGCATGATGTGGACCAATCTTCTTAGAATGGAATTCTGGGATAAAGTTCCACTGAGCTTTTCCAGCCTACTCTGCCCTTTTAGCAATGAAGAGAAGAAACGTGCATAGCTCTGAGACCTTCAAGAGTGACATTGATTCCTGCAGCACACCACAGTGTTGTGTTGCATGCAGCTAATCTACCTTTGCCTGAACTAGTTTGTGTAGTAGGAACAATCTTGATGGAAAGAAAGATAAACTAGCGCTTTTGTAGAGAATATTCCTTTCAGGGAAAAGGGGACAGGAATAAGCCCTGGGAAAGAGCAAGGAAAGCAGTTTTGCTTTGGCATCAAGAATCCATTACAGGAACCCAGAAAACTAATAACTCTTGGCTTCCGTGCCATCTCCAACAACTCAAAAAATCAACAGATCACAAAAATCCCTTTGAGGTGATTAAAGATTAAATGGAAGCATAAACAGATTGACTGCAACCCTCTCTCTCCTCCCCCTTCCCCACTCTCTGCACATAACCAGTCAGTTCTAGTTGAATGCCAGAAGGGCCAGGTGTCCTCCCTTTCCCTCCTGCCACTGCTATGAAGTTTCAGAATGCCATTCAGTGCTCTCCTGGAGATTTGCAGCTGTGCATTATGGCTTGCAATGGGAATTGGCAAGATAATGTGCTTTGGCTCCTCAGACAGTAATTTACTTCAATGGAATTACTAGCACAAAGGAAAATTTCTCAGGTGAATGAGGACAGCACAAACATGCAGGTTGTATTTCTGCAAGCTGTAAATAGAGGCCAATCATTCATGCAATGACTCCTTCCAGTGCCAGTCTCTCCTTCCCTACTTTCTGGAGAGAACTGTTAGGGAGGAGCAATAGTTTGTGCTCATAAATAAATTTACACAGAAGAGGTAATGAGCTGTGTGAACTGAAGAGATCACATACCTTTTTGGTGCTATAAACAAGGTTTTTTTATTTTGGTAAGTGAAGCAAAAAAAAAAAAAAAAGTGAGAAAATCTTCAGTTAAGACTCACCAGAATGTACATTTAAAATAAATAATAAAAATAATCCCACCCCGAAACAGCTGAAACTGTTTTCTTTTTTTATTGTTACAAATATGAAAGAATATCCTGGGGTCAATTCACAAAGCTGATGTAGGAAGGAATGTTGCTTCCTCCACACTTCTTGGAAGTCTCATCCATGATGAGAGAGATCTGGGTCCCAATCAGATCTTCCACTCTTTTGCCTGAGGCTATTATTTGATGTGACAGTGGGTTTAGTGACAATACTGCTCATATTCCCACCCCTCTGACTGCTCCAGCAGTTGATCCATGCCAATTTGTACAGTTACACTGTGATCTGAATCAAGGATGGCTCTTGCAAAAAAAATGATGGCAAAAAATGTACCTGGTTGGTTTTTTTCCCTAATATAGATAGGTTTATTACAGTGGTTCATGACACACCTGAGTGAAGAGACAGCAAGAAAGATTGAGCAGATTTTATTGGTAATTAGTATTTTATAGCATCTACCCCAATCAAAAGTGCTTTTATCTGTATGGATTTATTATTTTCCACTCCAGGAGAAGCTTATATAAATGAAAATCGTGCACTGTTCGTCAGATAGAGAGAGCTTTATACTCACGGCAGGAGTAGTAATTGAAATAATGATTTCCTGCTATATTCATATTTACTTACAGTTTCAGATAAAGTCCACAGAAACATGTTACTCTAGTATTGCATAAAACCAGTCTCTTGGATAAGAAGACTCTACTTTAAAGGCAAACACCCAATTTTTTGTAAGGAAATCCTGCAGACTTCAAGCTGTTACTGGAGTGGTTCATCTCAACAGCAAAGTGACTTTCTCCCCAAGGACTCCTGAGCAGAAACCTGCCTGCTGTACCAAAACCCGGTGCTGTCCTGTTTTGCAGCCCAGAGGGACTCAGTTTTAAATGAAAGATGACAGAGCTGAAGTTTAAGCTACCAGCCATTCAAATATTTATAAAAGAGCAAGGGGGCTTGAGTTTTTGAGAGACTTCTATCAGGACAGTAAGAAAGAATAACTGTGGCTGTGAGATTTAACACATCTTTAATTCTACAGCTGTCTAAGCCAGCACTGCAGTACTTTTGAAATTTGTATTTTTGTGTTTCCTATCTTCTTCTCCAAATGTCCACAGATCACTGAAAGGCTCGAAGCCATTTATGCTTAATCTCAAGACTTCCATTAGTCATGGGAGTTATGACCTTAAGAATATCACTGATTGATTTGACATGACTTGGGAGGTGCACTTAAATTTATCCAATATTTTTGCAATTGTAGTGGAACAAGAATCTGAAGAAACAGAACAAAACATGTGACTGTTAGAATGGAAATTCTCTTTGTTTTCTTTCGAACAGTTGAAGGTGTGCTTATGCTTTGGAATTTACCATCTGAAGTGCTGGGGTCTGAACCCTGAAGTAAACTTGACATCTGGATGAATTTCACAACCAGGTAAAAGGGGCTAAGGCTGCCCAGGTGCCATCTACTATAATCAAGGGCAAGACTGGGTTGGCCTCTGTGTTTGCCACCAAGAAGATCTTTTAGCTTTGCTGCTGGCTGCAACCCAGTAGGTGTTGAGCAGTGGGGACACATGCCATACCAGACTTTGATATGAGGGATGGCCCCCTCTGTTGTAAGAGGGCCATCCAGGAGGGGAGGCCAGGCCAAGCACACCCTGCAATGCTGAGAACTAAAGTAGAAATGTGAAACAGCTGCCATTTAGGTGGTGATTAGAGGGTGGGGATAAAAGGCCAGTAGAGCTCCTTATTGAGTTGCTGCTGCTGCTGGGAGTTGGTGCTGCTGGGAGCTGCTGCTGGAGGGGTTTGTGAGCAGGAGTTTTGTGGAATCAATGAAAGAGTCAAGGATAATGAGGGTAATGGATTGGCTAATGTATCCTTCTGGTGTTTGTTTGGATGGTTTGTGCATGACTTTGTCAGGATACAGGGTATGGTTGATATCTCCTTATGTTGTTGTATTTTTGGCTCAGTTTGCCTTTTCTTCTGTTGTGTCACCCACAGCATGTGGGTTTATTGCTTCCTTTGTTCCCTGCATGGTCGGCCATACTATATCATCTCTGGGATCTGAAGAAATAGATAATAAAATCTGCATGAGTTTCTGTGTATGTTTTCTGCTGATAGCTGTGTCCTTTTTGCTGGGCCATGTAATTGGCAAAACACCATCTAAATGGAGAAAAAAGTAATAATGATCTTTAAAATTAGCTCTGATATTAGGTGTTTTAATTCACAAATTTCAAAACATTTTATTCAGAGAAAGTTACAAATGCAGATCCAGGGAAACTTATGCTGCCCATGGTTATGCTTTTACTCTAGAAGCAAAGGAGGATTTGAAAAAGAATTAGTCAAGATCAGCAAATGCTACAGAATTCTCTGAAATATTTGAACTCCTGAACTGTTATTCCATGTTTAGCTAGCATTCAGTTGTGTGGCTGGTAGTCAAAGAGGATATAGAGAGACGATTGCTTTTCCATATGCACACTCTACAGTAACAGGGTGCATTCCTTTGTCTTATGCAGAAGATATCTAAATAAGATTTCACATATTTTGTCTAAAATCTTCTACTTCATATTTTTTACAGTGTATTTTGATCTGTATTGTTTGCTCACAGTGATTTTGTACTGCTTTATCTTCACTGACTTTGGAAGAATTACATCTGAGCTACATGGTTGTGATTTACTGGGAATGAAGCCCATTACAGATAATTAACTGTAGTGTATTGTTATAATTCTTTTGTTGTTGTTGTTAAAGATAATTTTTTCCTCCCTTTCCCCAGGGTGTGTTCCATCTGCTTCAGGATAGTATGTAGAAAGGGAAGCTATTTATTTTTCATGTTTTTAAAGGCACAGAGAGTATGAAGAGTGTTGACTGTGTCCTACTGTTGTACGACATTTTTTTCTATACATTTCTCTCTGCTACTGTCTGGATTTCTGAGGCGTAATTATCCTGGCCAAGCACAACGTCACTCTGGAAATAGATAAGCCATTAGAAAGAGACTGGGAAAGCATGAGAACAGACTAGAGATTTAGCTGAGGCATGGACATAATTGCCTAAAATTGCTTTTGACACTACTGACTGCTTGCAGGCAACCTGCAGTCTTGTGCAGGCAGCAGTCTTGAAACACCAACTCAGTGTCCAAACTCCATCCCTCCCTTTCCTTGATATGACTGGTCCCGCTAGACAGCTCCTCAAGCCAAGCAGTGGTTATTTGCCAGGGTTTTTGAGGCAGACCAATTACAGATGAGCATAGGTATGCTGAAAAGCTGTCTTTTTTCTTGTTCCTGATGCTGAGCTGGGTACCTCAGGTGTTTTCATGTTCAGGCCCTTTGCTCACTTGCATCATACATTTACATAAGAAAACATCTTTAAAAGTATCTCAAAAGATGACTTGTACAACTGGACTCGTGACTCACGGCTGACCTTTGAAATCGGTCCTTTGCAAAAAGTGAGTGTGTTAAATCAGCTTTCTTGGAGGAGGGTGATATCTGCTGACTTCAGGGGATTGCTGAGAAAACTACAAGGCTTTTGCCTTTATCTCAGTAAGAAACATCAGCTTCGTTAAGTGTGTTTTTAAGTGCATTGGGACAAATAGAAAAAAAAGTAAGGTCCTGGAAGACAAAAGCCCTGAGAGCTAATTTTGGTACACTTTTCATACATTAGAAACGTGTATAAAGCAGGAGATATTTTGGAATACATGTTGGTTTCCTGTGGTTGATTTACAGACTGTGACAGAAAATCCATTTCTGTTCCTGTAGATGCTAAATTCATTACCTTGCCATAGAATTCAGATTCTCCACTTCTCCTTGAACTTCAGCTTGTTGCTATGGCAACCAGTGCCAGACAATGCATTTTCTTCTTCCCACTATTTTCCATTGGCACAGTTGCATATTGCGGTAAAAATAGTACACTTTTGCAATATTAAAAAAACACCACAAACCCCATTGTGTCTTTTTACAAGGGTTCCCTCTATACTGTGATTTTAGGCCATATATGCAGCATAAATCAGTACAATCACAAGGTTTATAAACTAACAGGGCACACTTTTGTTATAGTTGTACTCAAAAAGCTTTTTTTCTTCTCCTCCTTTCAAACCCTCCCACAGCTGGACATTTTAGGTTACAGTGAAATGCTTTTGAAATGGCCACAAAGATTGCATTTTTCTTCAAAAAATAACTGATCATTCTTTCCTGTTTCTGATGTTGCCTTCACTTAGTTGTCAGAAGTATTCAGGGATTAGCTTTCTAATAAAAGTCCGTGCCACTTTGAGCTCATCTCTCTCTGAAGTCTTGCTAAAATTCCAAATTGGTTTCTGAGGGGAGTGTCTGATCTTTTCTGCAAGAAATCCAAGGAATGTCAGGAGGATGGAAATGAAATCAGCTGATCAATAGGTTGCCCTTGCTCTCCTAAATGAGATGTAAGGCTGACAAAATAAGGTAAATACTGCAAGGCAGACATTGAACACTGCTGCCTTGGCACAATGTTGGAGGCCGGTCAGTGGAGGAACTGAATTTTCTGATTAGACTGGTTGGTAGTGCCCTGGTCAGAAACAGCAGAATCTATAAAAATCATCAGTAGGTTTTCAAGAATAATGAAGTTGGGTGTAATTTAGTAACAATGGCTAACATAAGTTAATTGACAAGATACCCATATATAAAGTTTTGTTCAGCCTTCCCTGTGTATATTATTTAGACTGAAAAAATTCTAGCACCTGAGGATGCTTTTCATGAGCCTGGGAATTCTACAAATAATTACACAGCAAAATGCCTATGTAAGAGAAGATTCAAAGTTGCAAACTCTTTCAGTAAACAGACTTTTTTGCTCTTCACAGAGAGCATGGAATTATATTACTCTGCATCTGCCTTTCCACATGCCTTCCATGAGTGTTTACTCTTTCAATTGGTTTTACTGCACCATTCTTACTACAGTCCATAAGTGAGATATAACTGCTAATGAACTGATTTTCTTGACAGCTCTCTGAGATGAAACTATACTGGTATCCAGGCTTGTGAAATATGTCATCTAAGTGACTTAAAAGTTAAAGCTCAAACTGTACAAGACTAGTCATCCAAGATGAGAAGCCTATGGACTGATTTACAAAGTTGTTACCTTTTCATGATGCACAAATGGGGCACAAATTCCTTGGTTGTGGTTACAGCTGTGAGCACTAACTAATTCTATAGATCTAACCCTTTAACAAAGCCTAATTAATAGCACAGCCCTGATTCATTCTCAGAATGTGACCCACTATGTGCATTAACTCAGGTAGGAATCCTGGAGGAAAATTGAAAGGCAAACATGCACTTCAAGTTCATAATAAAATGTGTTAAAGGACTAAATTAATGGCAACATATGCTGTTTAGTTCTGGGATTTCCTATTTTTTAAGTACTTAAAGATGGAGTGGTAATATTGCTTTAAGGTTTTGTTAATAGTTATCACCAATTTAACTTTTTTCACGTAGTGTATTTAATCTGCCTTACACAGCATTGCTGACCATTTAAATAGTTATGATATTCCGGTTTTGTGCTTTCTGCAGAGATCTGTACCCTATGTTTTGGTATCCTCCTTCCAAGAAAAATTTGTAGAAGTCTGTCGCTGCATGATCCTAGGTCCTGCTATACGTGTGCTAGGCTTGTTCCTGGCACTCTTTCTCCACTCAGCACTTTCTACTACAGTCAACCAGCTTGCTCCTTTACAGTGAAGTCAGGATCAGCAGTGAGAGCATAGAAAAGAAAGATGGGATATTTCTCATCTACTACTTAATGCCCAAAATTTAGATGTCTAAAGCTGAAGCTTTAGACATCTACCCTTGGCAGTAGAGGGGGAAGAATGCTGTCCTTCAGGGTGCCTTTTTTCTGAGATCTGAGGTAAGGTGAAACAAGAGTGAGGTCTCTGTTTTACATTTATCATTTTGAGTTTACAAAGAGCATCTTCCCCCC
>VWZK01004849.1:0-55536 GCA_013396935.1 Baryphthengus martii
TTATATTTAGATTTTGTTTGTTGAGTGCTTTTGGATGGATTTGATGCAAATGCTTAGGTCAGAGAAGACCTGCTGTCATGTAGATCCCATTCATGTGCTCACTCTTGGTTTGGTGCCACCAGGTTGAAGAAATGTTCTCAGCTCTTTTGCAGTGATTCTGGTCTCAGCTGATGCCCCTAAGATGGGAGGGTCTGAGGACAAAGCAAAACTGGTGGCTTGAACAATGGGGTAAGAGAGTGTTTGTGTGCCAAATGTTCTCAAAGGACAGTAATGTGTCTCCATGCTTTGCTGATTTTCTCTCTTAATCTTTTTGCAGCTTGAGGTTTTTATTCTTTTCTCTAACTGCCTCACTAAGCACATATGCTAAGCTGACTGCAGTTTTCTCCATGTCTTCCCTCAAATTCATAAGCTGTATTTTTCTGAGGCGTTCTTGTGGTCGCTGTTGCACGACCCTTACAGAAAATTTCTGTGACAAGAAATTGTCACATGGCAAAAGAACAGGGATACTCACAGCCAAGGACAGCAATTCAGAAGTCCTTGAGTGGCTGGTGACCGGCTTCGTGTGAAAACCAAAACGAGCTGTTAAGCAAAGGTGATGGGTGCTTGCAATGACTGCAACAGGGCTGATGGCAGAAGGGGGGCTGCAGCTGTGGCCCAGCACCAGGCAGGCTGAGAGCATCTCGCTGTGAGTGACTGTCACCACTCTCTGGCTCAGCCTCTCCTCCTCAGCGCTCCACAGGAGCGCTGCTTTGTCCCACCTTCTGCTTCTGCTAGGTGGGAGAGCCTGGCTGTGACCCCACCCCAGAGTGTCCCCAACACTCTGCAGTTAGGGACCTGCTGTCACCGTGGAACCCCAAGGCTGACCAGACCTACCTTGCACAACCAGAAGCGCTTTCAATGTTTTTGCTTCTTATCAAGCCAGGGAAATACATTTTTTATGGAGGGGTCAGGATAATGCCAATGAAATCTCTTTCCCATACCTTTCCATACTCAACCTGCTGCATCTCTCAGTGATCTGCCTGTTTGTCTCCTCTTTCCTACCTCTGTGAAAGTGGCTTTCACTAACCCTTACGTCCGATTGCATTATGCACTTCACATCTCTCACCTCTTAACATTGCTTACCCATCTCTACCTTCCTCACATCCCATCCCTGCCTATGGGCAGGGCTCCCCAGGCAACTCTCCTGAGAAACCTGATGTTTCTTAATACATTTAAGAGAAATATGCAGGAAAAAATGGGAGGAATATTGGTACAGAAATGACCCAACACTTGGGGACAATAATTAATAATCTAGGAATTACTGCAATGACCTGGATAAATTAGAGGTGCTGTCAGGAAGGAATGAAATGTAACAAGTACAGGCATAGCACAGTTAGGAAAATTACAAATGCGGATACAAAACAGAGTATCCATGACAGGACAAGAGCAGTGCAGGGAAGGAACCTGGGGTAATCACTCATGAAGAAATAAGGATGAGTAGTTAATGAAAAGCTGTAATTAAGAAAAGGCAAATACAGTCTTGGGATGTACAAGAGGGAAAATAATATGAAAAATATTACCCAGAGTGTTTTGCCACAGCAGCTACCTTCAGCTAAGATGCAGCTGGGTTTGTACCTCTGGAAGGTGAGGACAGGAATCCATATCTGAGAAACCATATTTGAGAGCTCCCTTCCCTCCCTGGGCCAGCAAAGCCTCTGTTTGTTAACTTACACACTGCAAGGTCAGTTGATTTTCAGGCTGTCTCAGGGGCTGAAAGAGCAGGGAGAGATTAAACCTTCTTTTCTGGATCCGATGGGAGTTTTCACATCTTTATATTTCATGTCCATTTTTTAAATCTCTTGCTAGTATAAAGAAAGGTGAGTCCTAAAGCTATAGCAAACACATACTGGGACAAAGAGTTTATCTCCTGCTCACAGCATGCTCTTGTACACACTGCAGAAATTATGCATGATGGTCAGCAATGTGAAAGGAGATGTGCTGAAATGCAGGTGGGACTCAGCTGAGCTGCAGCTGGGCAGTATCGAAGGTCTAACTAAAACCGCATTGCCACTCCTTTGATTTTCATAGAATCATAGAATCATCTAGGTTGGAAAAGACCTATAAGATCATCAGGTCCGACCTTTAACCCTACTCTTATCTTTATCGCCCCTAAACCAAATCCCTAAGCGCCTCATCTATACGACTTTTAAACACATCCAGGGATGGTGACTCAACCGCCTCCCTGGGCAGCTTGTTCCAATGCTTGACAACCCTCTGAAAGAAAAGATTTTTCCTAATGTCCAGCCTAAACCTCTCTCGGTGCAGCTTCAGGCCCTTTCATCTTGTCCTGTTATTTCTTACTTGGAAGAAGAGACCAGCACCTACCTCTCTACAATGTCCTTTCAGATAATTGTAGAGAGCAATAAGGTCTCTCCTCAGCCTCCTCTTCTTTACACTAAACAGCCCCAGTTCCCTCAACCACTCTTCATAAGACTTATTCTCTAGGCCTTTCACCAGACTAGTTGCTCTCCTCTGCACCTGCTCCAGCATCTCAATGTCTTGTATTGAAGTGCCCAAAACTGAACACAGTACTCAAGGTGGAGTCTCATCAATGCCGAGTACAGGGTGGTGATCACTTCCCTAGACCTGCTTGCAACACTAATACAAGCTAGGATGCCGTTGGCCTTCTTGGCCACCTGGGCACACTGCTGGCCATGGGATTCTCATGAAGTTGCAGCATCTGAGAGCTCCCATACTTTATGACCAGCACAATGAGAAGAGACAGGAGAAGACTCAGCATCAGGCGGGTTGTCAAGCCTCTGAAGATAAGTGATGGCAAGGCTCAAAGGTAGGATCTCCATAGTCCACAGTTAGCTAATTTCAATTGCTTGTCTGCCTCATCTTTTTTGGAAATCCTCTCCACCCATAAGAATAGTTACCTACTTGGGCTACCCAAGCCACCGCTCCAGGGATGGTAGGAGACTGCCCAGAGTATACACAAAAAAGGTGACTCAAAGATAAGACAGCTGTTAAACAAAAAAAAAAAATAGTGGTTTTACCATGAAATACGAATGACTTGAAGTAAAAGCAATATGTGTGATGGACAATGGTTAGCTGGCACAGAGGTGCTGGCCATGTCCCAGATGTAGCTAGATAAGGTAATCTAAGAATGCAACAGAAATGGAAATGCCAGCAAATGCAATCAGTGCAGTAGGAGTCTGCCATTGTTCTTAATAATGCCAGTGGAAAACTCTCATTGCCACCAGACTTGGAAGGAAGGTGTACCTTTCCGAGATGTAACTGTTTTCAGCTCTGCCTCCCACTCTTTTCCATCGTGGTAAAAAGATGCACACCTTCAGCCCTGTTCACTGGGGTTACTACCCTGGTCTGACTGCAACTTGACCACCTGTCCCTCACTTGCACTGAAGTTGTGGTTGCACTAGGACGTAGTGATGAAGAAGGGCAAGGGAGCCTCTGGACGTATTGCAGGGAGGTGCTCGGGACTGACTTTGCTTGCTCTCTTCCTTCCCCTTGTGTTTACCGTGTCAGTAGACCATCCTCTGAGGAAACTGATGGGTGGTGTACTGACATATGAGCTGAAATGAGGAGAAAAGTAGTCAGTGTTTAGGAGAAGATGAAAATGATGAGGGACACAAAGTGACTATCTACCTACCCAGCTTCCTTGATCCTATAGAGGCAAGAAGCTACTTTAAAAGTCAGTATTTGCTCTGTTTCTTCACCCACCTGTTTTTGCAGTGAGCTCTTGCCTGAGTTCTTTAAATTCTAAAAGAGAAGGGAATAGGAGTTGTCTTACCTCAGGAAAAATATCCACACTGATAACTGTCTGGGCTACCCTTTGATGTAGTGAAACTTGAGTATCTAAGTACCACTGCAGCAAAACTGGACATGTTGTGCTCCATGTCCATTTTTAATTACTTGGTAATTCACTTTGCCTGCAGCTGTGGAGGGGCCGCTACGACAAAATCTGGCTGCTGATGGACAGGAGGCCAGTTCTGTCCTTCCTGTCATAGCTGGGCTACAGCAGCTGACATTGCTGTTGCAGTAGTGCCTTTTTGCCCTTTGGATGTAGTGAGTCCCTACCCCCTCTGGTACGCAGGAGGCAAAACTCAAACAAGCGTTTTCCATCTGCAAAGCAAATGTGATCCATTATTAATACAGGCCTGTTAAAAGTGTGTTGCACTTTAGAGACATTAACTGATTGACAGGTCCCTGACCTAAGGAGATTTCTTTCTGTATTTAAGCATCACAGGACACGTAAGCAAACAGAGGAAGGACTGGCTGGAAGTGATGGAAGGGCTACAAAAATATTACATGCTAGTGTTGTTCGTTACACACAAATCTTGCACGTGCTGTAACATCTCTGACACCAAGAACTCCATAAAGTTCAGGGAAGGATTTGGTGTTTTGCTGTTATAAAGAAGTTTGAGCGGTTTCTAGCGAGCCTGTTTGACCCCAAAACCTTACTGAAACCGCTGGAGAGAGCAACAGCTTTCTGTGGATGCTAAAATAGGTGGTGATTAAATACTCCTTTACTCAATGATAGCTCACCAAAGAGACACTCCAAATTATGGACTAATGTTACAGTCAGGGCATATAGTGTGGGGATCTTAATGCAAATGTTTGATGGCATGCTCTGGGACTGAGTCATTGGTAAAAAGATGGCAAGAAGTCAGAGACTGGAAACAACAAGGGGAGCAAACTGTAGCATGGCCTTGGAAGAAGACTATGAGACAAAAAAACTGTTTTGGGGCAGCTCTCTGGCTGAAAAAAAACAGGTTTCAGATTTTGGGCAAGGAAAATGGTTCCTGTGTTTATGGCACTTAAATAATAAGGGCTGCTTCAGAGCAATATCTGATCATATGCCAATAAAAGGCAGGGTGAGGCAGATCATCTGCAGCAAATACAGGTACAGATGCTGCAGGAATTAATCAAGGGAATATTGAACTAGCAAGCTAATAAAGTCTGTCTGAAATTATCACCACACTGCATCCTCATCTAGGGCTTTTAGTCATGCTTTAGCCCCAAATTTCCTATTATTTGTGGACAAAATCTTTGGGAATGTGACTTGAGCTCTTAGCTTCTCCATAGCTGAGGATACAACTTAAAAGCTGTTGAAATGAGAAATCATCTCCTATCCATATCATAGATTTCATGCAATGATTGGTGGGGAAAAGCAGGTGACACTGTGATTCATCTTGACTCTCTTAAATTCCTACCTTGGAATGCAAGAATCAGCCTCTGGAAAGGCTTGTTCCTTTCTCCTCTTCATACCGAGACCCTTGAATGCTTAGCTCCACTATACGATTAACCTTTGCTAGCATGCAGACCTCTCGGTCGCGCAAGACAAATCCCACTGGAGCTTGTCTGGCAGCAGCTAGATTCCTGAATCTGCTGGAGAGGATGCAATGGACAGGGGTGCTCTCTCCTTCTCATGGGCAGCTTTCACCCCATCCTGTATATTTTCTGCTCTCTGCCTTTCTAGTCTTCTGAGACATACATGGGCATGTTTTGTCTTCATAGGCACAAATCACTATTATTCCAAAAGCAATTTACCTTTTATTTACAGGAATTTGAATGAAATTGCACTAGATAAATGTGCTCTTAATTACCCTCGCAGGCAGTACAAATGTTTATTCTTTGCTTGTTTTGTTTCATTTCAGTGGTGGTTTTTTTCTATACAGCTATATTAAGGAGAAATATCAAGAGTACACAATGTATGCAACCATATTTCATTGTTTAAGAAAAAGGAATCAGAGTTGGGTGACATACTGTAATTCATCAAAAGGTCTGACACTGTGTTACGAAAGGATACTTTTCTGTATTTTGAAAACCGTTTTTCCCAACAAACATTCAAGTGCATTGTTTGATCAAGCAATAACAACACTTTAATCTATCTTGTGTACTTTCTTCAAAATAAGAGGTCAGAGAATAATGGTTCTCTGTGTTTTTAAAATGTATCCTTTTAGAAATGCTTTTAGAGGCAAAGATCTGATGCCAGGATTTTTCTTACTTGGAGAATTTAGCATTTTGCTGGAGAATAAACCATCTCCTTGAAGTCCAAGATGACAGATAACGTGACTTTTTCTTTTGGTGTCACAGATACACATCCCACACAAATGAACTCTTCCTCTGTCCTTCAGCAGAATCAGACAATCTTATTCTTGAATCAAGATCTGCTGAAGTTACTCTGCACCAGCTCTGGATTAGGTCTTCAGAGGAGAAAGGAAGAAGTTTCTGACCCTGACTATTTATTTGCCTCCTCATCCCCCATCCACTCAATGTGAAGTGAAGGAGACTTGGCACATGGTGCCAGGACCTCAGCACCTTATGAAAAAACAGTGAAACAAGCTAGGAGATGGTTAAGACACAGGTATAGGGCAGCCCAAGCATTGTGGAGATCATCAAATTCTCATCAGCCTTACAGCTCCAGGACAGCATGTATGTGTGTGATGAGAGTTCGGTCAAACTGGTATAGGATTCTCTTTTTTGTAACTTATGTGTTCAGGTCCCTAATATGACTGCCACAAAAATATTACTGATCTCAAGCGCCAATTTAGAAGCACCTCAAAAACTTGGATGCTTCTATCAATAAGAAACAACCGTGATACTACATTCCTTTTTTATCAAAAAAATTGAATTAACACTGGCATTAATTTCCCCCTGGTCTAGCCCTGAAAAGTGCCTGTTCTAACACCGTTCACCTGAGCTCTTTCTATTGCTAGCAGGCAGCAATAGGTACCTCCACAGGCAAGTCCGTCTCACTCATCTTCCATATCTGCCCCCCAGGAATGTAAAGTACTAGTTCAGGCTTTTAGACAGACAATGCTGGCTGACACAAATGCTTCCTACAATGATACAGGTATTGTGTCATGTTTGATCAAAATTTCATTGACTGTAGGCTGTTAATCTAAAAACTGCATAGCATAATTCTTTTCTTTCTTGGCCATTCCTTTGAAAAAGATTAGGTGCCTGGCAAGTTTTCATATTCGTTTCAAAATCTAGAATGCAGCCAGATAGCATACCAGTCAATCATGACTGCTTTTTTTCAGGACCTCATCTGTTTTAGGATGTCAGTGGAAGTCCTGCTTAACTAAGCAGGGCAGAAGTTGCTCTATGCATTTCCCCCCTCCCTCTGGCTATTATGTTTCTCTGTCAAAAGCTCCTGTATTTCATTTATGATTTTAGGAACAACATTTGCTGGAAGTGAGAAAAGTGAAAGCTTTTAGCTGGAAAGTTAAATTTAAGAACAAGTTAATAGGGATGATTAGGCAGTAGTGCAGACAGGCCACCAGTTGTCTGAATCAAAAGCTCTGGATATGTGTGACCATGTTAGATAAGGTGATGGTGGGTATGATAGAATAAGGAATTCTGTGAAGGTAAGGGGTCAAAGAGGAGAGCTGAGATGATCTTTTTCTATTTGTGATTTTTAAGTATGCCTAACGACACAGGATTGTTAAAGAACATGAGGGAAAAAGGATCTTTCAAGTTTGCCAGTTTGGCAGACATTAATTCAGCTGAGCTAAGCAACCTGTAAATGGAACTGACAAATGCTATTATCCCAGGTGCTAAGTTTTTTTCTCTTTCACTTTTAATGAACACAAGAAGGACCTGAAATTTTTCCCACAGAAGACCACTTCTGGGGATTTGCCAGAAAATTCAGGGTCACTGATTTGTTTAAGCCAGAGCAAAATAGAGCTACTTTCATTTTTAATAAAGAAATAAGACCTGCACAGAGCGCACCCCCAGTATGCCATGCTGAGCTGATGCATGCAGCAACCACAGGCATAGCTGGTCATGTTGAGGGGCTTCAGTCGTGTGTTAAACATGTGTGAGGCTGCAGAACTCAGTGGTACAGGCACACTAGGACTATTAAGCATCAGCTTTGGCTGATCCAAATACTATTCTAATTCAAAAAGTTGTTCCTTAAATGGAAAGATGACTCTGCAAAATGATTTTTCTCTTTGTATCTTTTAACAGAGATGAGCACCATCCTTTTTTTTTTTTTTTTTTTTTTGATGTGGCATTTTAGGTTAATTTCCATCCCTTCCTTTATATGGAATACACTCTTCTGGAAGGACCAAGTGAAGGTAATCTAAATAAGTACCATAAATAATACTATGAAGCCAAAGGTGATAAAAAAAGCACATTCCAAGGCAAAAGCACCAATGCGCTCAAATGTTTGTGAACCTCAAACTAATTTGCTCCTTGTTAATGCTGATGCTGCACATTGCCATTCTGAGATGACCTCGCCAGTCTCCCTGATATTATTAATTGGAGAACGTGCAGAGATGAGAATTGGGCTCAGCTTTTTGCACTTTAAGGTCACTTTTAACAAGTGAGCTTTTATCTACCACACCAAGCTATCCTAGAGCATCTTACCATAATAAACAAGCATGACTTTCAGGCATGGGGCAGTTGACTTTCTACTATAAAGACTTTGGTTGTGTAAGATCTCCATGTCTCTCTGCTAGCCTATCCCTTAGGGTCTGTCATGAGTGACTCCACTGCCAGCTCTGCTGAGAAACCTGCTTCTCCTCTGCAGCATTGTGCTTCTAGGGGCTGCAGCTCCTTCCCGCTAGTTGGGCATTCCAAGGGTACTGGGAAACGGAGAGCCCCCAGACACCATCCAGAGTTGGTTTCGGAGCCCATAAAGCTTCCTCACATGTCCAGGGTCTGAGTAATCACACGTAACCCTTGACGCAAACAGCACAAAGCAACACACAGTTGGTAAAGCTTAATAGCACCCAAGGAACACCAGTTTATTTCTATTTCAATTAGTTTATAAGAGCGCTTGCATTTTTGAAACTTCATAAACGATGAAGTAATTTGCATTTAACTCAGTTATTATGTTGTAGGATTCACCAGAGCTCTTCAATCCAGGTTACAAACTGTATTTTCCAAAACAGCCAGGACAGGCTGCATATGAGTCACCAGTCTAGCTCATGGCTGCCTGAACTCGGCCAGAAAAGGAGGGAGACCCGCACACCAGCCATAGCTCACAGGCTCCATCAGCTCCTTGGGACGAGCAGGAATTATAAACTCTGTCAAGTCAATGAGGTGGATTGAAAACTGATTAAACAACCAGGACAGTTTCACTCCAGAAGTTGGTACTGGGACCAGTACTATTTTACATCTTCATTAATGACAGGGATGATGGCAAAGAATGCACCCTCAGCAAGTTCACAGAAAATATGAAACTAGGAGGAGTGGTTGATGTGCCCCAGGGATGTAGTGACATTCAGAGGGACCTGGACAGACTGGAGAAATGGGCTAACAGTAACCTCAGAAGTTTAACAAGGGGAAAACCAAAGTCCTGTCCCTGGGGATGAACAAACTCAGGCACCAGTACATGCTGGGGACTGATCAAGCAGAAATAAGCTTTGCTGAAAAGGACCTGGAGGTCGTGGTAGACATTGAGCTGAGCACAAGGCAACAATGTGCCCTTGTGGCAAAAAAAGCCAACAGTATCCTCGGGTGCATTACGGAGAGCATTGCCAGTAGGTTGAAGGAGGTGATTCTTCCCTTCTGCTCAGCCCTGGTGAGATGTCTGGAGTGCTAGGTCCAGGTCTGGGCTCCCCAGTACATGAGAGATATGGATGTACTGGAGTGACTCTGGGAATAATTTTTGTGCCCCTTTTCTGAACTCACTTCAGTAAAGCCTGGAGAAAGCAAAACATCTCATCAGATGGAGAATCCATCTTGTGCTACAGGAAGGGAACAACCTGGCTTGAACTTCCTTTCTAGACAGCATGGACCCTTGAAAGTTGTTTTGCATATAGAACATTATCCTCACATCCTAGATGGATGGTAAAGAAAGAAAAATGGTTGTCACCCTAGGAACTAAATTTTCTAGAGCTGGAGGGTTGCTTCTGTTGGGGGAAATCTATGCCCCCACACTTAGCCCCCAGTGCTGCCCCAGCTTGCCTAGGAAAACCTGGCTGGCAATCAGAGTCCAGTTGCTTCTACATCACCCTGATGATGACCTGCTTCTGATGCCAAGATGTCCCCAGATTAACAGATGTTAATTTGGGCCTTCCCAGCAAACCTGTATCTTTAGGGCATCCCAAAGCTGCAGTGGCTATAACAAATATTCAGACAAAACCTCCTGGATGCCAGCAGATGGTAGAGGAAAATCCATAAAGTGCTATGACAATTTTACCACGACAGTAGTTCTTTCCATTCGCTGTAACTGCAAAGTACAGTGGGATGATGGGATCACTGTCAATTCTGAGTAGTGCTGTGTAATTTGTACATATGATGAGAGAAGTGTTACCTTAGTCTTTAACTAAAAACTATGATGATGTCTGTATTTGATGTATCATGAAGACCTTGTGTCCCAGTTTCCACTTCTACTGCAAAAAGATGGCCAGTTAGCGGCACTTGTAGTTACCTACAAATTACCAGTCATCTGTAGCTTAAGAATGAAAGTTTCACTGTTACAATTACTGGTACCATTTCCTGTCTTATTAGAGATTCTACTGTTGTATTTATTAAAGATTTTGCTCTTCTTAGCATGGGTATTACTTTAAAAATCTAAAGTATGTTTGGTATTCTCTGGCTTGATAATACTAGATTACAGCTGTAGAACAATATATAACCTCTTGTTTATAAACCCAGAATCATGCATCTAGGCAATGTATCATCCAAGAAATTTGTTTTTGTTTTCCAGTGATGAATCACTTTCTCCACGCCACTGTACTCTAACCTCATAATGACATTCATTATCACAACATATTCAAAGTCTCTGCTTGCGAATGTGCAAGGGTTTAGTAAGGAGCTGTTATTATAATAGGGATAAACGGGATGGGAAATCTGGTAATTAGGGCTGATCTGAGTTACAGTTACTCTTTAGGATGACAGTTCTGCATTCATCTGTCCATTGGAGGGTAATATAGAATTTGGATTAAAACCAAGTTAACATCTGGGCTTCCCCAGCTCTGTTCTGAAAGACTACCCTATCATCATAGAATAGTTTGGGTTGGAAGGGACATTTAAAGGTCATCTAGTCCAACTCCCCTGTAATGAGCAAGGACATCTTCAACTAGATCAGGTTGCTCAGAGCCCCATCCAACCTGACCTGGAATGTTTCAAAGGATGGGGAATCCATCGCCTCCCTGGGCGACCTGTTTCAGTGTTTGATCACTCTCGTTGTAAAAAATGTCTTCCTTATATCTAGTCTGAATCTACCATCTTTTAGTTTAAAAATATTTTAGTTTTAAATCTCCCCTCTTTTCCTTTAAAACCACTACACCTTGTCCTGTCGGAACAGGCCTTACTAGGCTATCCCCATCTTTCTTATAAGCCCCTTCTAAGTAGCAGAAGGGCACTTTAAGATTTCCTCGCAGCCTGCTCTTCTCCAGGTTGAACAACCCCAAGTCTCCCAGCCTTTCTTCATACGAGAGGTACTGCAGCCCTCTGATCATTTTTGTAGCCCTGTAGCCTGATATCCTCAGCAAAGATTTCTTCATCCCAAACCCATATTTCTCTCTGTCCTTGGCTTTGAGATATGCCCTACACTGCTATAATGATCTCTGTATTTGCTATGTCATGATAGCCTCATTTCAGGGGCTGACATGTCTTCCCTTCTGCAGATATCAACAATCTCATGATTTTTAGCAATGTAGTAATGCAAACAAATGTAAATTAGGTTGCTGATAGGCCCAGTTAAATAGAAGGGTTGTTTGGAGTTTTTTTGTAGTATTTGATGTAAGGAATTAGCTTATAATGAAGATGATACATGGAGTAATTTGCTCTCTACCCAGAAAAGGCAAACATCTTTATGTCAACAGAGATGTTTAAGCCACCTTTGTTTTAGCTAGGAAACAGATCATAAAAGATATCAATTCTTAGCAAGTTGGAATGTGTACAGTGTAGATTCTGGGATTCTTTTGCTTTGGGGAATTTTGGTAAGACATCCACAGTAGTATTAGAGCAACACGTGCATACTATAATGATGATAAGGTAACCATGGCAATGATGATAAAAGACAAAATTGATTCCAGCATACACATGTAAGCCATAGCGGAGAGATCCATAAACCTATATAGTTTAAGAAAGTAAATACCTGTGTTTGGGTCCAAAAGCCAATTGTGCAAAGGGTAGTTGCTTTTCCCGTAAGAGTATCATCTATCCTTCTGTTCCTTTTTTTCTTCATGGACCTGGAGAGGATAATAGGCTGTTAGTTATTTTGTCTTATGGGGGTGCTATATTTTATTGGAGCAATAGAATGAGTTAATAGTTAATAATGGCTTCTGAACAGCCATACAAATATCACAGTAGCAATTTCTATGTGATTGGATAGGTGAAGCAAGTACAGGACAAAATACCTGAGCATTTCTACTTCTATCTGAGTGTGAACCGGGAGTCACACACAGATTTGCTTTGAAAATTAGAGGTAGCAGTTTGTGTCTGGGAAGCCTGTATTATCACTAGAAGTTGATCGAAAAGCATCAAGTCTGGGCACAGGGCTAACGGTAGAGCCATGTGAGGTGCTGGCCAAGCTCAGGCACATGCACAACCTCCTACTTGTGCAGCCACAGAAGCCCAGTCAGGGTTTCCAGCTGCGTTTCTGAGTCCCACTCTCTCAGTCGAACGTGTCATCATCCACCTGCCACAGTGATCTCATACAGATAAAGAAGAGAAGCAGGTAAAGAATAGAAGCCCACCAGTCAGAATCTTTAGGGATGAAGAACAGTAGTAGTTCTTCAAGCATTAACCAATCCTACAACCTTAATGTAGAGAAAACTCCCATTGATTTTAGCAGGAATTTTCCTACGTTGGACTCACAGTATTCATCCCACTGCAATGCATTTCATAAGCTTTTGATTGCAAAAATGGTCCACAGATCCAACAGGCTTGGATTAATGTTGTTAAAGACACTGAAGTTTCCACTCCTCTGTTTCAGGCTTGCAGCTTCATGGCAGTATCAACTGTTATTGCTCTTTTCCTCTTTGAAACAGAAAGGAAAAATACAAATTTGCAACACTACAAATCTGGTTTGCATAAGTCCTTGGGCCAAAGCCATCTCTGATGCAAATCTATTGCCTGAGTCGTATATATTTTCTCCCTGCATTTCGCTCCAGAGATGTAGTCACTGCAGGCAGTAAGATGATTTGGTGAGAATGGTTACAGAGATTATCACAAACAGATCCTGATCTCTAATCTAATCAAAATCTCTGTCTAATACCCTACGCATTAAGTCCAAGTTCAAAGTGCTGTGCACTAACTGATGTACTTGGCATCTCTTGGAGTAGGCAGCAGAAACAGGAGATGAATGCATAAACCAGGAAACGGATCATGGCCAATTAACAGAGCAGAAACTGTGGCGGGTCATTTCTAAAATAACAAATGAGCCTGGCAGGCTGGCAGGTCTTTGCTGTGACCTGAGTCAGGCAAGTGTTGAAGACCTTATTCCAGAGCTGCGGGTGGCTGCACAGCCCAATCTGCGTGGGCTGATTTTGGTGTTGCAAGACGGGCTTAGGAGGCTGTGCTGGTCTGCAGACACAGCACAGCTGGGTGAGTGGAAGAACAAGAGAAACTTGAGATATAATTCAGGCTTGCCACTGAAAGACATTTACAAATCATCTGAACTATGGTCCCTATTACTCAGAGCCTGTCTCTGTCCAAGAAAGGATATCTATCCAGAATGGAGCAGGAGGGGAAAGGCAAAACTCAGATTTCAGCCAATTCCTTTCCCTGATTTTTTCCCTAGTTATCAAGAAGAAAAATGAAAAAAAAAAAGATGTGGGAAATCTAGCCAGTTAAGAGTTCCATGAGCCCAGCTGAGCTCGTAGGCCACAAGGCCAGGCAAAATGCAAACAAGATGCTCCTTGCTGCAATGGGGCTGTGACATAAAGAAGTGAAAGGGCAGAAGGGGAAACAGAGGCAGAGCAAGATGATGGGATTTGTCTTGATTTGCCCTTGACCACAATGATGGGCACTGCCCACCCAGGAGGACAATGGTAAGGCAACATAATGCCTCCAGCACATGGCTGTCCTGGTGGGCACCTACTGATTGGTAATGGTGGATACTCCAACGTACAGAGAGAAGAATCTGTTCTGATGTAAAGAAATCCTACTAACAATACTAGGGGCTTTAAAAATGTCACTGTTAAATGAGAATGATCAAATTAGGCCATTATAACTTTTAGTCAACGTGAAGCAGAATAGAAGACGAAAGGACCAGAAGCTCTTTTTTTTGTGTAAGAGGGCACATATGAGAGAGGCAAAAAGAGTTAGAAGAGAGAGTAGGGAATAAAGACCCTTGAAAAGCTTTTCCTCGCAGCTATGTGTTTCTGTGTATTTAATCTCTCTCTCTTGTTTTTCAGACAAAGAACAGGTGGGAACTCAAAAAAATTGATTACTTATGGCCCATTATATTTGTTTTCTGTTTTGAAACCTTCCTAGTTTTGTTATACCCCACAACAACAATTGAAAAACCTTTCAATAACCTCTTCCATTGGTTGTGCTTTAGTTTTTTTCCATCGTTAAGGCCTTTAGCAAATAATCTCTTCCACTGAAAACTTGAGGCCTGTGTATTAAAAGCTTTGATTTCCAGAGCTGATACATTAATTGATGAGCTATAGGTGGAAATGAAGACAAAAGCAGCCCTCTTGCAAAAAACGGGGGTTGGAATTGCAGCCTGGAATTAGGTTTAGAACAGGTATTTCTGGCATCAGGCCAATTTTACTCCTTCTTTTTGTGGTTGTTATTGAGACTACTACAGGTAAACAAGTTGACAGCTCATCTTAGAAAAAGAAACATCTCAGCTCAGCAGAAAACCACCCTCAGGATGGAGTGTGTGCCTGCATAACCTATACTAATCCTGGGCAGAAAACTGCATCTGCTTAAACAGACAGGCAGAAAAATTTTCAATATTATTCTCTAGTTCTTCAAGTCTTCAGTAAGAAAGACACCAGGACTAGTTGTGTTGAATTGTTGAGTATTTTTTGTGTTGAGATTGAAGCTGTGCAGAGAATAGAAATTCTGTAAATTTTCAAGGTCTTGATGCCAGTTTTCACCATGTTTAGGCATGCTTTAAAATTCTCCAAGAGAACTTTTTGAAGATTCATTTTAGGTTACTCAAAATACTGTTCAGCAACGTTACTTCATTTTGATTTTATTTCTCAGAAATGTTGTTACAATATGAAATAGAATTCAAAATTAAACAATTCAAAGAAAGACAATGCTTTCAAAACAAGAAAACCTAGTGTTTAATTCCAAAAATGTCAAAACAGAATAGTCTTATATCAGAGATACTTTTCCTGTTCAGACTAAAATTTGGCAGAATTGACATGCTTATATAATAGAAAATGGTACCACTAGTGTTCTTCTGTCCATGAAATGTCCTGGAAACGACAGAGAAGAGAGCTGAATGGACTTGTTTAGCCATAGCTATGACATTACCACAGTCAGGATAGGCCAACTGAGCTATTTTCATTTGATACGTGAAAGGATTAATAGTACAGTACAAACTCTGTTATGGAGCCTTCATGTGGACTTTTGCATGTGATAGTAATTATTCATGTTCTAGAAGGCAGCTTAAAACTAGACTGGTCAAGGGAAGGGCTGTTAGGATGATCCGGAGAATGGAAACAACCATGTAAGTGAAGTCTAAATGAAGTTATGTTTATAATATGACAAGCCATAAATTCAGGTCCTTACAGCTATGAAAATATGTTATTTTTCTGGAAAGATGATCCTGTAAGGAAGCAGCATAAATCAGCCCATGCAAAACACTATGCCTGGGACGGCTTGCTAAAATCTAATCCAGCTGTTTTTAGACTGCCCTTTATCAGTCAGCTTATGGAAGAGTTTGGCATGGATAGACTCAGAAAGCAAATACTGAGATGGGATCTGATTGCTATCCATAAATACGTTGAAGGAGGGAATGGGGAAGCAATAGAGATGAAAAAGAGCTAACGAAGCTCAAGGACTATGTTGGCACCTGGACAAGTGGTAAAAACTGGCCGTGAGCAAATTCAGACTGGGAATCTGAGGAAGGGTTTTAACCATCCAAACAGGATAGCTCAAGAACGGTCTTCCTGTAGACAAAGCAGAATCAAAAAACGTAATTGATTTTACAATTTCATCAAACTGGAGCTCAATTAATATTTTAAAGGGGTTTCATGGCACAGCTGTTTGAAATAATAAAGATCTGGATTCAGTGATCCAGAAGATTGCTTCTAATCCTATCTTACTAAAATATAGCTGTAAATAAGCCCAGAAAACATGAAAGTCCACAAAAAAAAAAGTACTCTGACACACCCCATAATGGTTAAAATAAAAAACAGGTACAAAAGGCAACATCACGATCCCAGGCGAAAGGAGAATCTGAAGTGGAAAGCAAAAGATGCATACGGAAGAGAGAAAGCACTAAGCAACACAAAAGATTATTCTAGTAGAAAAAATAAATGTTGTGGGTGTCAGAAACAATGTGATTTAGTGTCCTTATTAATAATCTATAGGGAATGTGAGCTGCGCACAAAGGACTCTCACAGGTGACCCTGGACTGGGAGGAACTGAAAGATACGTCAGAACGTGGAAATGACATCAAGTGACCTATCGAGACTAAGGACATTACTGGAGAAAATAACAAGATGAGTTCCCACTTGTAAGTGTGAAAATGCACCTGAGGCAAAATCCTCCAAAACACTTGTAGTCAATGGCAAACCGGTAGCAGGAATACTAAAACACTTTGGAAGGGGTGTGGGTGGCCAATTGAAGCTAAGTGCATATTACAGTTTGGTTGTAAAAATGCCAATGCAATTTTAGGGTGCAGTTCCCTCGATATTTGAATCAAAGGCAATAGAGATCTATTTTCTACATCATTTTAATACAAAAGTGTCTGGAATAATACACTTGGTTGGGGGAGTTGCTGCGTATGGACAAATTGGAACGAGGTGCGTGGAAAGCAATAAAAATTGTTAGGAATCTAGGCAGGCATTCTTTCAAAGCAGATGTAAATTCTCTGTGTGTATGAACAGTAAAGGTCCTTCCAGCCCTGTTTTTCTATGTCTCCATGCTAAGCAGATACAGAGTCAGAAGATACAAATGCCAAAGGGCAGAAAACAATTTAGACTGCTACATCGACACAGAAGTGCCAAATGGGGTGAAATTAGCAACATGAAACCACAGGCTGACTAGCAGGAAAACATTTCAAGATGTATCTAGCTGTAGAAAAGCTGCTGGGGGACCTGGTGGAAGCCTGGTCACTCAGGATTTTTACAACAGGGCTGGACAAAACACTAGAAAATGTACCACAGGGAACAATTCTCCACTGGCAAAGAGCGATGGAGCAGATGATCTAATAGGCTTCTTGCATCTCTAACCTCTACAGTTCTATGATTTCTTACTGTAAAGCTTAATATTTCAAGACCAAAAAAGAAATAAATTAAAGGCAAAATATTAGATGGGTAAAAAAAAACACCCACGAAAAAAGCTGGAGAATGAATGGAGTTCTGTCCTCTTGCCTTTTGGTATTTAAAGGAGTTGCTTCTGACACATTGTTTTCTTGTCAGAGGCACTTCATTTTCTCTTTCTCTCACTTACCATTTTCTCTCTCGCTACAAAAGCGGAAATAGCCACTTGGGACTGCTGATGTCTTTCTGAGGAAGGATGCTGCTCTCATGCTGTAGAACAGCATCGAGGCTTCGGTCAGTCAAAACATAAAAACCTCATTGTTTTCTTTGGGAATGGATTTTTTTTCCTAAAGCAAGCCCCAAGCAAGTTCATGTACCACAAAATATGCACCAGGATATCAGCCTTGCTCCCTTCCTATGTTGCTTTCACCCCAATTCCAGTATAGACTTTCATTTTACCTGCTTTGTTCTCCTACTTCTCGCACAGTTTCCCTGCTTTTCAGCACATGCTGCCTCCTGTAGCCAAGACAACTTTTCTTGAGCTGGTCAAGAGGCCTTTTGGCTCTGTGATCTGCATTGAGGCATTTCTTGAAAACCTACTTTTTGCTTAGTAAAGGATCAATTAGCTGAGTAAGGTCAAGCCATTTAGAGAATTGCAGGTACTGTAGTTTAGAAGGGACCTTTGAATATCTATCCTCTGGTCTAACTCTGACAGGCCAACTTCAAAGCTAGAGCAAGTTGAAATTTTTGACCAAGATTTTAGCTGCATCTCCAAGGATGGATTTTTGATAGGTTCTCTGGACAGTTCACTCCAGGGCTTTGGCATCCTCACCGAGAAAATATTTTTCCTTTAATCCAATCGTAATTCCCCATGTTGTGGTAAGGCCTCCCCATTCTTTCACTTTGCTTGACCAAGCAAATGTGCTCTGTCAGCTGCCTTCTATACATTGTGTGCTCCAGTCCATAACCATCATTATGGTGGTCCACTGGATTCCCATTAGCTTGTCCACACATAAAATAATAGGATGAGTTTGAATGCTTGGAAAGCAGTAACCGGATGATTTTTCTTTATTTTTATTTTTTTTCTCTCTTTAATTGTTTGCTTGCACACTTACTATAAGTTCTAGGAAACTTACTGTAAACCCTGAAAAAAACCTCTGCTTCTTTCAGGGTTTGCAGGAGGTTCTTTCAGAAATATCTAACACATTGCGAAGAAGTAAACTGATATTAATGTGTTTTTCTGTTTGTACACAAGGCTGGTTTTTGTTGAAGCTCAGCATTCACAAGTCCATGCTATCTTCAGGGAAGATTGTGTGCAAATAGAATATCCAAAAAACAGGGACAATAGTTCAGGTTTTTCAATGTGCATTCGGACTCATCTCATTGATCATTAGTCGGAATTGTGAGACTTCTTGTGACAAGAATCTCTGCTGCTCTCTGTTACCTCTCTCTGCTCTGGGACGCTTTTATGCAGCACAGTGTCCTCTCAAACACCAGGGCACTGTCCACTGAAGATCAATAGGGGCAGTGAAACCTTCAGGCACTGTTTCAAAGTGCTGTCTGAGTGGGGGCCTTCTTTGCCGAGATTTGGTTTTGAAGGATTTTTGTAGAGAAGGAGAGGTAGGGATGATAGGTATGAGAGGGTGGTTTGTAATTGTACATGACAGAAAGGGTTTCCCAAAGTGGAAGCTTTAATAACATTTCCTAGAGACAGGTTCACAATATTACCCCCTCAAAAAAAAACACTTTTAGATAGTAATAATCATCTAACTCTGCTTTCAGTCATGACAATATGTGTAAATTGGGTGGGCCTTTTATATGGGGAAATACTTTTTCTATTTCATGTACAACTCACACTTACATTCTGTATATAGAGAAGAACTACTTTATCTGTGAACAAACTGCATCCAGCTTCATCTGCATAGCTGTGAATTACCACAGAGTAAGGCTGCACTCTCACAGTGAGAAGGGAGCTATTCAGTTTAGTGACATTATCAGGATCTTCAGAGTTTCTGCCTTAAATTGCCAAGCACATGCTGGGATAGTTAGCCTGTCAGGACCAATCAGTTCTTGGAAATTTGTCCTCCAGCACATGGCTAGTTTTCAGCAGATAAGCAAACCCAATGTCAAATAGCAGGAGGTCTGATGCTTTGGGCCCCAGTTTTGTTCTTCTTTGCTCTGCCATGTGTCAGTCTTTCCCAACTTACTTCAATCTTTTAACATCTGGAGCTGGTACCAGCCCCACTTCAGGACATGATAAAAAAAGAGCTGAGCCTTGAAGTTGCCTGCAGAAGCACTGAGCAGAGGCTGTGGAAGAGTGGGGCCTCTTTGGTGTCAAGGCTATGGTTAAAGAGATGCCTGGAGTGTCTGAGGGAATGGGATCTGCCTCAAATGGCTGTCTTACAAGACATAGAGGAAAAGAGATACCTATTTACCTCAGAAAACTACTGGCAGCACATATGGATTTGTCATGTTTTGTGATATTAATGATAGCGATGGGACATGGGACTTTTAGATTTTACATCTCAGCTTCACATCAGTATCTTGCTGATAGCTCACTGCTCATAAAACAATTGATTTTGTTCCAGTTTGGGGGAACTTCATGCCTATTTTTAGTTACCTGCAGATTTGCTGTATGGTCTGAGCTTGTCATTTGGCTTCTCATCAGAGCCAGTGGAGAGAGACATGACTGGTGAAATATCCCGTCCTATCCTGAAGGACTCCAGGGTTGGGTGGGGGCATAACACTGGGGACAGCAAAGCTTATTGATCTTCTAGCAAAGGTGGCAGGTAATAGACTGTGAAAGTGGCTTTGCTTAGGTAATTTGGAATTCTGCTTCTGTGCTCAGCTAAAGCACTTTATGTCAGTGAGGGAAGATGTGAACCTTGTCTTCACGCTCAGGTTTGCCCACTGTCTTTAGAAATTACAATGAGGTGCATGGTATTTTGTTGTCTAGGCATGCCAGTACATGAATATCCTTGTTGGTACAGAGTAATCACAGGGATATAAAAAACCAGTACAAGTCAGAAAGTTAGAAACACTTACTTACAAACACATCTTCAGCCAAAATGGAAAAGGATATGTGCTGAGGTCCCCCTGACTTTTAAAAGCTTGATTCCCTTAGCAGGTCACTCCTGACAGGTGTGAATAGGACACCATCCTGTTTAGGGACCATCCTATAAAGGAAACTATAATGCATGCAGTAAATAAATCCTGATTTTAGGTCTGAGAATTGCATGCATCCAAACCATCAGGCTTGCGCTATAGCTCCAACGTCTCTCTTTACAAAACTAAGGCTCAGCCTTTTTGTGTTGTTCTTTTCACTCTCCTGTGGTTCTCTTCAGGCTATGGGGCCCTTGTATTCCTACAGCACTTCGGAAAAAATAATTACACGTTTAAAACAAAGCAAAACAACCCAAAATTCAAATATATCACCTGGGGAATAAAAAGGAATATGCTGGTGATTTGTTATTCCATGGAGAGTGCCCATTACTTTTGTTAACTTCAAGGCTGTAGTCACTCACAGAGAACAGGATGATAGTGTTTACATTGCGATTTCAAGGAAGACTACTTTTATAAATTAGTAAATGGCATGAGTCATCCCAAAGCAGTGTTTGATCCAAGAGGTGCAGTTGTCAGCCCAGCAAAACACTCTATCATCTCTCCAAAACGCCCCACACCCTCATTAGCACACTATTCTTGGGAGCTAAGGAGGCTGGAGGTTGCACAGAGATGCTATTGTTGTACCAGGAGTAATTCTTATGTTTTATTGATACCCAATAAACTGTGTGTTAGCCTGAAAGCAGAGAGACAGAGGGAGCAGGCTGGTGGACATGTCTGTTCCTCTCGAACACAGGGAGTGGAACTGGCCAAATCCTTTTCAATTACTTTTTTTCAATAAATGTCAGGTTTGGGGAGGAGGACCATCTGAGCGATTTAATAATTAATAAGAATGTATTTATCTCGCTGTACAGCTGGACACATCACCTATGAATAAATCTCCCAGATAATATAGTTGTGGATCTTCATAATATTTTTTCATTCCACTCTTTTCACTGTTGTCATTTTGCTTTGGTTTTTCTGTTTGTTTTTTTTTAATATTGCTCTATTCCAAATTGCCCTAGCATTTTCCCAAAAATCAACCAGATAACCCCTTGGGGGAAAGGGAGCAAGCACATGGACCTCAGGTCTTTGCCTATTCAGAAGCACAAGCAGCATTTGCAATGATTAGGGCTTCTGACAACTCAGGGAACCTGACTGGTGAGCTGTGGAGATTAGGTGATGTTACAGGACTCCATGAAAGACAGACAAATACGGGTGCATTGCACAAGCTGGGAATTATTGTGGGCGTCAATTAACCTTGCAGATCACAGGGTTTACTAGGCTGAATTATTTATCCCAAAGATAAAACACTGAAAAAAAGAAAGGCATCATTAAACAGCACAGCTTTGCACAGAGTTTAGGCAGTGAACCAAGTTTCCGAACAATTTAATTTATTAGAGACCTAAATTGTACTAGATTATCAAATCAAGTGGAAGAGAGGGAGGCAATGCATTTTATTTTCAGTGCCCAGAATGTAGTAAGTGTGTTATTCCATTCACAACATATCTCAGCCTGTGTAATGTGGGGAAGGGGATGTTTCCTCTGTAGGATAATTTCCGGTTTTTATCCATTTTCAAAAGCTGTCAAACAGTTGTCATGAAGGAAAAACATTGCTAGTTTATCACTGAAGCTTGAAACCTGTTAAATGTGAATGTAAAGTGGAGCACTACATATAGTCCCAATACAATGAAAAGAAGCTTAACTGTTTGAAGTCTGTCTCTGTGGAGATTATACACCAGCAGAAAAGGACAATAGGAGAGTTTTGCCTTGGGAAAAGAGAGACTGACAGGTCTGCATGTTTTTCCACAATCAATATTATAGATGGAACTCTCCTTACACGGTGGGGTTCAATTAAAGAAAAAAAAACACGAGAATTTGGGGAAATTCCCTAAGGAGTTCAAATCCTTCCCTGGAGGAGGGAATGTTTTTTTCAAGATGAGCTTGCATGAAAAATTCATGCAGTGGATGGATATATTCATACAAAAAGAAATTTGATAAATAAATAATTGTCTTAATTCTTACTGCCTCACATAGCAATTGCACATTCATATTGACCACTTTAGTTTGCAAAACTAGTCCTTAGTGTAAACATGTGTAAAATTAAATCATCCAGAAAAAACAAAATAAGGCAAGAGGTCACACATGCTAACTGAAGCAAGTAGTTCATAGTAAAATCTTAAAACATCCAGGAAATAAGAAACTTCCACATGAAGCCAAGAAGCTGGTACAGGGATGAACACAAAGAGACAGACAAAACACAGCATGAAAAGGGGTGATAAGCAGAGATTTGCAGCCATCAGGAAGGAGAGAAGAGGAGGCAGCTGCAAAGACAGGAGGCCGGAAAAGATAGACAAATTGGGCTGGAAATATATACAGTTATGATAACGGCTATGAAAGCGATTACATGAAGCTGCAATTAGCTAGCTGTACTCAACTGCTTTTCAGTCATGCTTGCATCTCTCTCCTTTTTCCCAGTATTAACTGCATGGGGAAGACAGTTATCTTTGTTGGAGAAGAGTTATGTATGCAACATTCAGGTTGGGCGAATAAAGTGCCTGATTTATGGTCCCTGCATTTCAGGTCATGAAGAAATGCAAGAGAACAGGATCTCAGGAAAGCCCGTCACCCAGCACAGCCTGCCTCTCCACTGCACTCCTTCTCCATAAGGAAAACAAAATGAAAGAGGAATAAATGCAACACTCTTTATCCTTCAGTCTCAATGATGTTATTTTCTTGCTACTTCTACGTTCTGGTCCCTGTCAGTTCCCCTCGCTCATGTATTTTTCCACTTCTGTGTGGTTGTTTTCTGTATTGTCTTGCATAATTTCCATTTGTCAGGCAGTTTTTCCTTCAGATACCTTGAGCTCCATGTATAGTTCTGGAAACCTCTCTGCACATTTCCCCACATGCTTGCTCCCTGTGCCAGCCCCCTTACCCATGTCCCCTACCCCTGTCCCTGACCCTGCTTCTGCTTCCACCAAGAGAGTGGTGGAAGCAGTGGTTTTTGTTCACAATCCCTTTCTTCACAGTCATCTTCTTTGGCTGTGTGATTTTGTCTATACTAAGGAAAGCCCTAGGACACAAAGTTGGTATGATTTTTTCCTTCATCTTCTTTTCCCTTACTCTGAAAGTGGCTCCCAAAGTCTTGCTCTGGGCATTCCTCTTGAACTGCTCGCCAGTGACAATGAGCTTGGCTTCCTAAGCAGACCAAATAGACATGAGGAAAAGACACGCCTCCCCTCCTCTCTGCTGGAATAGAAATCATCTTAGGCAAGGTTTTTCAGCTATTATTTGAAAGACAAAACAGAATCAACTTTCCTTCAGCCTGTGGTGCTCTGCTTTGACTCATGACCGCGTTAGTCAGCCTCAAATGTGGGAATATCAGTATGTGGTAGAAAATACTAATTTTTAAAGAGCAACCTAAAAACTAGAGGCTGGTGGTTATGCTAGTAATAGGATACTTTCAAACTTCATTGCTTTATCTCAAACTGCAGCCCTCACTACACTGAAAAGCCCCTCTGCAAAGGAGACCGGTGAGTAGGAAAGCTGCGTGGTCACCAAAAAGGTGAAGACAGATTTTGGCAAGTAGTGCTTGGGCTAATAGCTAGGTTTATGTGAAATACCCTGCGTCTCTCGTTTATAAAGTTGTAAAATTCAGCTTTGTAGTAAAAGGAAGAAACACGTGTGCCTGTGTATTTTTTAAGGTCTTGTCCAAAAGACCCTACTACAGAAAACCCATTTAATCCACCTCAGAAGGATGAAGGGCTGAGTCAACCCTGCTAGGATTTGAACCTATCACTCCAGGGAGCCTAATTATTGCAAATGTGACGCTTAGACCACTAAACCCTTCCCTCCTGCTCTAATCGCCTCTCAAAGAGTCCCTTTTGATCCTAGAAGGTTACGCAGCACCTGTGATAAAGGCAAAGTATTTAACAAAGTCTCTGTAAGTGGAGTGTATCATTATTCATATTAGAGCAGATTTAAAAGAGCCAGACAAGGATGAGAACATTGTGCTGTAACAAAGATTACAGCAGCAGCGCTGTGAATTGCTTCTCAGCTCCACTCTCTGTTTTCCTTCTGCTGCACAATGGAAAAAAAAAATGGAGCGAGAGGAGAGCTGAGCTAAATTGCACTTGCTCCTGCCGTGTTGTACCCCTAACCACGTGTTTACTTGAAGGAGATTTCATCTCACGTAGCCTGGCTGCAGGCTAGCAGGCTACACAGCTGGACGGTAACGGCTGAGTGAAGCTTGTCCTCCTCTGTACCCGTGCCAAGTGTCTCCAGGAGTCATACAGTTGGGAATGTTTCTGCTACGGGCTTGTACTAGCGTGTCTGCACTGCAAGAGTGCAGGAGGAGCATGCGGGAATTGGGGAGGATGATGGGGAGGGCATATAAGCTTGTCCAGCTGCAGGGTAGCAGTTAAAAAAGTATCTGCAACAGGGATTGTTAACAACAGCTCTTTGCATTTCTTTGCTGCTCTCAGGATGTTGGTAGCATTTCCGCACGGTTGAGAGGACATAAGTGAAAGCTGATGAAAATCTCTTGTCTTATTGTAACAAGGCTCCTGGTTGGAGGTGGAAGGAAAAGCAGGGCTGGAGAGAAAAAGGAAGCCATTATTTTTCAAACTCTTGAGCTTTAAAGAAAACACATCCCATGCTCCTCCTCGGAGGTAACATTGCAGCTAATGATTTTGCCTTTTATTCCCTGGGAGAAAAGGGAATTTTTGTCTCTCTTTCCCTCCTCCCATTACCTGAAGGGGATGCGTGCCTTCTATGGACATGCAGATAGACTAAATGTGAAATGCTAATGGACTGGCAGTGTTTGCAGTGGGGTGAACAGTTTTCTGCTGGAAGGCTGGTTGGCAGGATACCGTCCTGCAGTCATTGAATCATTGCGCTGAATCACAGCCATGTTGGCAGGATCCCATTCTGAGGAAGTTCACAGTACTGTCAAACACCTGCTGTTGCCATTGAATGATATTATGCAAGATCTGAAATTCTATTTATCGAGATCCCTATTTGATTTTTTTTTCCCCATCCTCTTCAGTCACCATAGTCTCAAATGACTGCAGTAAAACCTATTCCCAAGAGCATTATACAATACACAGCCTGATGCCAGGATACCAGTTTTATAGGGTGAAAATCCGCTCTTCTGACTGCGCTGATGTAGAGATGCCAAGTTAGCACAGGATACAAAGACATACAAGCATTCCTACAGCATACACTCTGCAGGGTTACTCAGGTAAGGAGAGCCACCAGTCTTTGACTTGCAGAAGTCCAATCACCCTTTTTTTTTCTCTTGAAAGCCCCAGTTATATAGCCTAGGGGGAGAGGGCACTACTAGAAATAGATTTTATCTCCTAGTCTTCATAGACTGTAATAGCTTCAAGATAAGAGATTTCTTGAGCCACCATGGTGAGAAGCTTGGCTTACACAGCCTAGAAAGTGAAAAATATGAGGTTGTGAGACTTAGAGAGAAAATATATCCACCTCCCTAATAGCTTATTAGACATAGTAATTTAAGGTGGTATTTCCCTGGCGTCCTCCATATCTTCTGTCCTGCCATATACTCCATTTCACCTCTATTTTTGGGGGTCCTTCCTCAAAAGCAGTAGTTAACATCTTAAGAAACCATCCTGAGCTCCAACCTGCCTCTTTGACTTTACTCCTAGCCCAGCTGACATCAGGCACCACTGGAACATCTCAGCTCCAGGCCAGCCACAGTCCTTCTGTCTCTCCAGCCACCTGCATCATGACCAAGATCTGGTCCTTCTCTTTAATTTCATTTACCTTCTCTCCTCTTTCTTGCAATCCTCTGACTTTGGTTATTCTACCCTATAAATGGCATTCACTGGACAGCTCTTTCATTGACTGATGGATCTACTCTCTGCACAGGCAAGGCCTCTTCCTATCCAAACTAAAATACCTATTTGGTTAGAAATTCTTTAGGAGATGTCGGTGAGTTACGTCAGGCTGCAACAGAACTCTTCCTGTCAAAGACCAGCCTACTTGTTCTTTGTTGATAGTGCTGTTACCTCACAGGCTGGGTGTGAGCTTCTCTTTGGCTTCTCACATTCATCCCCTAGCTTTAAGTCTCACCTTTTTTTAAAAAAAATAAAAGTAAAATCCAGACTTGCTTATCCAGTTGCACAAATAAAACTCTCAACCAGGAGCTGACTATCTTGAGTCTCAGTTCTTACAGCACCCTTTTCTTTAGTGCTAACACAACCTTGCCTTACCAGTATTCCTCTAGAGCACCACTGCAAAGATCACTTTCATAGCCTGTCTGCGCATGTCAGCTCTCATGGTGCATCCCAGCACTGGCTGCCCTTTCTCTTCTGTGTGAAGTCCTTGCTTGTCCTGGTGCTGCCATCTTCCTTTCAGCACTTAAAAGTTTATTGCGGTCTCATGTTTGGCCATGATTCTAGTCTCTGCTGAATTTCAAAGAAGTCTCTTTTCTTTCATACCATGTTCTCCTCCATGATGTCCCTTGTAGTTTCAAACAGCATCTCCCCAAACAGACATGAAAAATACCTTATTATTGTCCTTGAAATCCTTCCACTACACTTACCTTGTACAGGACAATCACAAAAGCCTTCCTAATAGGCTGTCAACAAGTTTTTCAGGAAGACCAAGAGTCCTTCTCCAGCTATTCGTTTTCCCCTTCCTTCCTCTTACAAGAAGTTAGCATCTCTTCAGCAGATTGTGACACAATAGGATTTAACAACAAAAAAATATTTCAAAGAGGTATCTTTAAAAAAAACCAACCAACCAACCAACCAACCAACCAACCAACCCACTACAAAAACTACAACCACACACACAATTTTACATATGCATTTCAGAAGAGAGCCCCACAATTTGTTCGTATTTGTAGGAGGGAGAGGAAAGATGTGAGTGAACCTGCAGCTGGGATATCAGATATCAGTTGCTGGGCTGTCAGCAATTGGGATATCAGCAATGCAGAACAGTGCTCAAAACCCCTTGCTCCCCCCAGTGACATGTGAAGCCTGTGGCAGGGCAAGGGCTTAGACCCATCTCAGGAGCCTCAGTTAGAGCCAAGCACTCAGGCATTAATCATCTGCAAACTTGCTGTGCTGTCATCAAGCTGATACAAGCTATTCACTTCTAAGCTAAGTGGAAAAAAAGCCAGTGGAAACAATGGCTTTTAACACCAGGAAGCAAGATGATAATTAACATGACCTGTCTATCACCCAGATTATTAAACTGCATTATAAATGTTTTGTTGCTGAAGATTAATTATGTAAATCTTCACAGGAGTCCCACACAACTGAAGGAAATATCGGCTCTGATTTCTTCTCGCAGCTACTTCCTAAAGGTTGTTTGAGTTCTGCAGTCAACGTCACACAATTGCCATTAACAATAGCCTTAATGCTTTTTGCTGCAAGTAGCTAACAGCTCTGCCCGCACATGATTGACTAGAGTTTGTCGTGGTCTTTCAGGCTAACACCGTCTGGATCTACAGACATGACAGGGAAGGAGCTGCAGCTCTGCCTGAGGTCGCATTGACTATAACCTGGTCTTTATTCTATTGCCATTAGTTGCTTGCTGATTAATGGAAAATATCACAAAGCATGAAAAATAAAAGCCCCTGAATCTTTAAGGCCATTTAGAACATTCCAAGTTTTTTTGAACTAATTTTTCACTGTGTAACACAAATGTCATATAGAAAAAAACGTTTAAAGGCTGGCATGGTCTTCTTAGAGCTTGTTATGTGCTGCTGGCAAGCAGAATCAGCTAAGAAGTATTAATTTTGCTAAAGGTTTCATGAAGTTTAATGCAATTGCTTTCAGCATCTCCAAAGCTGGGCTCAATAGAAAAATATTTTGGTGAGAAGGCATTTTGTAAGTAAATAAAGCAGAGCAAAAATGCCTCTGTTTTTAAGTTCTGTATCCATAAACTATTAGTCTGCATATCATTCTCTAGAACTCCTTCAAAATGTTAACGCAGGATTCTGGCTTCAGGGTCAGTGGGTCATGTATGTGACAAGTGGAACTCATCTCATTTAATATAAAATGTCCACCATGCAAAATCCATGTGCAAGCAAGTCACCCGAGAAACTCCTTGTGTGCAGGAAAGATATAGACACTTTAAGGGCCTGATTTATCTCTGAAGCCTTTAGGGTGAGATGAAATGTCTATTCCAGACCATTAGCCTTAAACGAAATGGAGGTGTGTAGTTCAGATGTAGACATTTACATCTGGTTAGAACAGCTGAGCTATTACAGTCATGGATTACCAGGAGAATGCCAGTGTTCCCAGTGATCATAAAGCCCATCTTTTTATCTGCCTTCCAGCTGAGGTATCTTTGTCAATAGCAAAGCTCTAACAGGAGCCTGTGTTTTGGGAACTTGTTGGAAATGTGCTAATATGTTCAAGCTCCAGCTTTGGATTTTGCCACCAGCATCTCCACTGCTCAGAGTCACTGGGTTTTGCAACTCAAAAGCCCTCTCAGACAGAAATGAAGCTGCAGGGGGAACACTCTGTTATAAATGCATAGTAAATGCTATAGGATGAAAACAACATTTCTGCTCATCTGGAGGGGAACTTGGCTCCTTCCCAATGTTAGAAGACCAGGAAACAAAAAGTTTAAACAGGGAGCAACTCTACATTTTAAATTATAAGGGAAGATGAGCATAGCAGGCCACACAGTTTCAGATTTAGGATTTCTCTTTTGTGCTCTAGACCTCACAGCCATATGACATGTTTGCGGTAGAATCAACATTTTTTTTTGAAAAAACCCTCACTTTTTCTAGGGCTAAAAAAAGGGAAACGGATATAGGAAATTTGTGTTGTTTATCCCACATGTCTCAGTACATTGTTGACCCTGAAACATAAAGACAGAAATATATCATTTATTTTCAGTCCTTCCCTAATGATCATGTTAACAGAAAAACCCAGCTACTTTGTTTGTTTTATATAATCCCCCAGCACCTCCATGGTTCCTCAGGTGCCAAACTCAGCACTTATTAACACCCTGTTCCCCCAGGCTCCTTGTGGAACACTTTGTCGCTGCCGCTTCTGGTTTTCAAGCATAACTGCACAAATTAAAAAACAAGAGTGTTAAAAAAAAAAAAAAGGCATGCAAAATGCAGAATTAACATGCAAACAAAGAACAGAGGCCACTCTACTGATTATATTTTCACTGTCATGTTGGATTAATTAAAGTTTCCCATCCCTTAATTAAAGTGAAGCAGCCAGAGAATCTCCACGATGTTACACAAGGTGACCAAATCAAAGGGTCTCTCTGAGGGGTTTACAACTGCACTGCCAGGTAGTACCCAGGGCTTTGAGTGAAGAGATCATCCTGATCAATGGCATCCAGAGCTTGGATACAAATTTCCACAAAGTACAGGCTTGTGACCCAGGGTTTTGGTTTGGCCCCATCTTTAATTAGAACCTGCTTTGGCTTTTCCTAACTCAGCTGCAATATTTGGCATGGACCTCCCGCTTATTTAGATGACAACTAATGAGGATTTTTATTAAACTTGAGCCTCTGCCGGCTGGGAGGAGGGAACAGCTTTTTAGCATCAGATGGAAAAGACTTTTGCCTCTGGAATATTTCTCAACACGGAGCAAAGAGCTGGGGGAGGAGAAAGTGATAGGAACGCTGTCAGTGCCACCACTAATGGGGCCTGCCTGGGGCATGCTGTTCAGTATCCCTTGGAAGGTGACCTTGACGGCTAACATTTACATTTTAGCAACCATTTGACAAATTTGATTGTGTCTACAGAAAAAAATGCACAGTTCTGGGAGAGACATGTAGCTCAGATCAATGTCTTCAACGCCACTGTCTCCTCTTGTCCTGCCGTACTCTGACATTTGCTAGTTAGTCTGAAAGTGCATGGCTACAAGAACACCAAGGCACTAGCCCTTCCTGTTAATACAGGTAATCGATCTCATCAGGCACCAGCCAAACAGGCTAACTCAAGGTACCATCTGCAAATTAAAGGACTTCTCGAAACAATTAAACCATTCAAATTGGTAAGAATAGTGTGTGTTGTCCAATGAACCAAACAGCTGGCCATTATTATTTGCCTCTGGTGTCATTTATCAGCCTTGGGCATGTGGGAGAGACTGTAGATGTCTGCCAGAGGTATCGCTGGGTCAGATCCCAGAAAGCTTTGTGTCTGCAGCTCCTGTCATTTTCTTACCCCACAGGATCTGTCTTGCAGAAGGTGGAGTTTTGACAATAGCTCCCAGTCCTTATTGCCACATGTTTCAGAAGCTCAGCAGATGGCTGCGTGCTCCTACCACCTGGCCAAAGGGTGCTGTCGCCCTTCCAAACAAATGGCATTGGCACCTCTGAGGGACAGGCCAACCCACCGATGCTGATGTGCTTTAACTCACAATATAAGGATGGCTAAGAGCACACATGGGGCTAGATATGATGGCTTACCAGATGGGTGGTAATTTGTTAAGCTGCTATAATGCAAAAGCTTTCAATTGAGTATTCATACCCTAAAATCTTCAGCCAACCTAAGAGTCATTGTTTTTCCTTTAATATATTTGGAAAAGATAGGAAATTAAATTTTTAGGCTACAGTGTCTGCCAATCCCTTTACTTGCTCTGAAAATAAAAATCTCCCTCTCCGTTTCCTCTCTGCTGCTGAAAGTTCAATCACTTATCAAAATAGTGATGCCCTTTGTCCTGGCACATTACTCTAATGCTAAAATATATGTTATATTAAATATTAACCAACCACTAATCGGTGCATCTTTTGGCCAAGGAAAGAGGTGGCTTCATATTGTCAGTGGCCTGTTTCATTCTTCTGATGTCTCAGTACCTTGCTCTTCGGAGATCTTATCCTGTCGCTCTGCCTCTGTCAGCCTTGAGCTTGAGGAGCATTTTGACATCTCCTGAAAGCAGTTTTGTTATCCCTTTTGCATCCCAGTTTATGGACATCAGGAGTCCTCTCTACTGTGGGCAGTATTGCCTGAGGTGTGAGCTAGCAAGTTGAACACTGGATTTTGATTGTTTGGCAACTCTTCTCCTGAATGAACATAGGAAAATCACTAAATCTACCTTGTGTTTCTGTTCCCCAGGTGTAAACTACAGGAGGAGAAACTTTGATGTTTAAATTACTAGGGTTGTTCCTTTACTTCAGGACGTAAGAAACAACATGTATTGTAAAATTCCATGCTGGAAAATCTTTGACAAAATAATTGCATCCAGTTATACTGTTGGCAAATTCTTAAATACGAGATCAGTTCATTCAGCACACCTAGAGATGATGAGTGGCATACAGGCTACAATTACAGTATGAGATGAATAACCGGCTGATTAATTGAATGATGGTGATATTTCAGAGCAAGATGTGTGACACTACCTTTATTTGCATGGCAGGAGCAAACCTCAGGCCTCAAAACAATTTCCAGGTTCCTGAGCAAATCAAGCTTCTCACTGACGGCTGCAGTTGGGGCAGCTGCAGGAAGGGAACAGTGGGAGGATCAGCTAAGCATCAGGGAAAAGGATGGTGCACACTAGGAGCAATAACTACATTGCAGTCTGGTCATTCTTTATCCTTCCTGATACCAGCAGAGACAGGATGTAAAAGTTTACAGTCAGATTCATAATTAACATTCCCCAATCTTCTTGGCTGCAATCCTGTCCCTTCAGCTCCAGATGTACCAAACTGGGCATCTTCTAGTATCACAGAGCTGGCCCAATGGCCTGTATTTTCCCCAAATCCTAATGATGCTGGCAAAAACTCTGAGGTTTCAGAGCAGAATCCAATCATTGGGAGCTCAGGGAAAAAATTTCTCTTAATAAACAATTTGCCCCCAAACTAGGAGCTCAGCTTGAAGCAGTAGATATCCATCTTACTGAGACAAATGAGCAGGAGGGGTGAGGATTCTGTCCCCCATGGTGTACAAAGTCCTCTACCTCTGAATTAGAAAGAGCAAGGATAAGCTGAGTCTCTCTATCTTCACTTCCCTCCTTGACACTCTAAAGCATGGATGAGAACCACTGAGGCACTGAAGTTGGGGGTAGGAGCTTGGGCTGACCATCGTGGCCGTAGAGCCAGACTTGGCTATCAGGTCCAGAGTTGAGCTACGGAAAAATGCTGGTAGCTGTGGTCAGGAGCCAGCGAGGCACTATTGTATGGAGAGTCATCCGAAAGTTACAGTCAATGAGGAGAACCCACCCCACTGAGCCTGGGTGACCAGATCTGCTATTAGCACAGCTCAGGATCTGCTTACTCAATACAAGCTGTCAGAGGAGGGAGAGTTTAAGCTTTAGCCTGAACATTTCTATGCCTAGAGGATTTGGGTATTTTTTTCCTGTTTTAAAGAACTCAAAAGTTCTGTTTCTGCAAAGAGTTAATTCTCTGTTAAGAAAAATAATACAGTAAAAAAACCTTTGCTTTGTGCAGGCCTCAAGCTTTTGGGATGCTTCAGTGGGCTACTGGGAATTCTGTTTAGGATAGAGTCTGTCTCGTTGAGCTGTCAGATTGACTGCTAGAGGCGCAGCTGAGTTTCAAATGGACGAGCAGTGTGCGTGAGAGATGCATCCCAAAAAAGGAAGATGTTTGACAAGTGAAGTGTTTTTATTTTATGATGGAGAACGAGCAGTAACATCAGACAGGTAAATTGCCCTGCCAAGCCTGAAAGTTCCTGACTGACAGGCTCATCGCCTGCCATGCCTACTCAAGAGGATCCACCATTTATTTCTACTGAAAAGCAACTGTTTAAATTGCCATTTGCTGACTTTTTATTACTGATCATAATTGCAATGTGCAGGTTCAGAAGAGCAAAGGGATGTTTTTGCTTTGAGGGCAGAGGAAAATGGGAAGTGACTCTTGTTGAGCGAAACAGAAATGAAGGAAGCTGGAGGGAGTGAAAGAAAGCTAGCAAATCATCAGAAATCAAAACCGAACAATCTGAGAGAGAGAAGCAGGGCCAACACTGACATTTATGAAAATTTAGCAATTAAAATCACAATATACTGGTTAGAATATATGTCAAGGATGGACTCTACTAACATGCTCTAGCAATGTATCTTTATATCAGAAAATTTGAAAATATTGCACTTTAATTTGAGGTTGTTTGCTGCCGTGCTGTGATACAAACATATCTGATTAAGTATTTTGTCTGAATGCGATGATAGAGAGGTCCAAATAAACAAACAGACTAAAAAGAGAGCATGAAGACATTGGATAGTGTGATATGAAGTCATTTACCCAGCTGAATGTAAGGTGCCTTCTTTAGTGACAAGTGCCAAAGCCATCAGTGAACATGGCCTTCCTGGGTGAAGAAAAAAATCTTGTGGCGTAACATCATGTATTTTGTATAGACTGTGTTCAGCAAAGTGTTTAAATGTGTGTTTTAATTTATTATTATTCAGCAGTTGAGTACTTGTACTAAAATTCAGGAGAAGATAAAGTTGTGCTGAATCAGAGACTACTCACTGCATATTTTACAGAAAAACTATTTTGGCAATGCTTGAAAACACTAAAAATTTTATTTGGACCATTTTGAGATCTCTTTACTTCTCAAGGCCAGTTACAGTAAAGGGAACTGTACACAGCTCAGAAAGAAAGAAAGATTAAACTCAATCAATCCAAAGTGATTCAGAAGATGTCCAGAATAACTTTACTGTACATAGGAAAAGGTCTCAGCTTTGAAGTCTGCTACATGGAGAATACTCAGGACTAAAGGCAAAAGCTGACTATCTCAGCTGAAAACTTTGAAGCTCGCCTTTCCACTACCAACATAAAGTTCACATTTTTAGTCAGAAAAAATTATAAGGTATTTGATCCTCAAGTAAAGCTTGGCACAAAACCGAGCCCTGCATGTGGTGGCAGTCAGGACAGAGTAACCCCAGGGGTGAGAGCAGGGAGGATCTTTGGAAAGAAATAAATAGGCAGGATATCCAAAATGGCAGCAGCTGGAAGCTGCTCCGAGGTGGGATGTCAGGATGAACCCCCTGGGAGATGCGATACTGCACACAGGGCAGGGGAGGAGGTCAAATGTGCAAGGCCTTGCAATTTGTCAGACGGCTAACACCATCATTACCTGTGCGTGCGTGCATGCGGGCATGCTTGCCTATAAATTACACTCACAAATTTCCAGGCTAAATGTCTTCTTATTGGCAGCAGAGAGGACTGCACCCACAGCCCCCTATTAGTAGATATTGTTTTATAATAAGCAATAAAACTTAGCTCTCCACAGTGTGAGGCAGCAGATGAGTCATTGCTGAAATCAGCAGCGATGTCAATAGTTTTGATTTTTCTGCATATTACCCATTTCTCCTGTTTTTCTGACATCACTGGGAGAGAGAGCAGAGGAAGAAAGATGGGCTTGAAAAACAAGCTAGAAGCAAAGAAGGGGTCTAAGGGTGAGACAAGGGAGATGGACAGGGGAGAAGAATAAGTCCCTCGTTACTATTGTTGTCCAATATCTGGTTCAGGAGGCAGATGCTTCTTGAGACTCCCTGGCAGGCGAACTTCTGTACTGCCTGCACTCATGCTTGACCCCTTCAGTGTTGTCAATTTTGGCAAGAGCCCTGCTCTTAGAGAGGAGCCACCTCTCCATGCAGCAGGGGCACAGCCATACCAGCCTAAAACAGGGATTGTCACTGGCAGAAGCTTGCTTTGAAGCGCCACGCAACACTTCTGCAACATCAAAGGAAAAAAGGAGGTGAGGGGAGACAAAAAAAAGAAGAAAATTAGAGTCTTCCTGTTCCCAGTGGAGACAGGATCAGGCCCAGAAGGAAGCAAAACCACCAGACACTTCTGCAAGGTGGCTGCAGAGAGGAGATCTGTCCCATTGCCCTGTTGGCTCCAAGAGCAGCGTGTGACTTGCTGCAGTTGCATTGCCCTGGTGTTGCCACAGCAATCCCGGGCTCAGGATGAAGGCACTTTCTGGCAGCTGCCACTCTCAATGCCTTAGAGAGCTTCCACGACTGAGAACCAAGGAAATGCAGCAGATGCCGCTAGTCCAAATAAGACAAAGCCAGAAGCCTCGGTGGTGGTATTGTCGCTCCTTATGCACCCTGTTGTGCCTTGGTCACAGTGAGCCTGCCAGGAGTGAGAATAGGAGAGGGTGGTGAATACAGCAAAAGTGTCAACACTGAAATGCAAATATGTTTACGATTTCCTATATAATCTACACCTCGTCCTTTCCTAAAAGTCCAATATACCCTCTCAAAATGGCCATTTCATTATATCCTGTTAAAAAACATCAACTGCTGCACCTCCTCTAAAAAACAATGAGGAGAGTTGTCATTGGGATGACCAATAACAAATGCAAGGCAATGCACACTGAGAGAAACCATCTGAACTACTCATACGCATTGCTGGGGTCTCAATTAACTGTAACAATCTAGAAAAAAAGATCAGGCATCTCACTGAAAATCTCTATTCTTTTATGCTGGCCCTTGTCTCACACTTCATGGGGGAGATTTTTCAGTATTACTTTTGTGCCTTTATATAAATTGAAGGCCTTTGTTCCATTCTGGTCATTTAAGATCCAAAAAGAGACATGGTAAAAATAGCAGGGGCCTGGGGACAGGTGACAAAGAGGATTAGAGGGATGGGAAAGCCAGTGTGTAAAAGAGATTGAGACATAGGATTTGTCACACTTCCAGGGTTAGCTGCACCTCTGACCTCTTTCTAGTATAGATGCAGGCTCCTCTTCTTCAGGCCCCTGATAGGAGCCTGTCTATCTGCCTGCCACTTCCCTGCAAAGAGCTTCCTGACAGCTTAGTGAATCTCTCTTTCAAAGAACTCGCTTTTTAATGTCCTGCATCCTTGGGATCTTTTGACTTCTGGTTGTGGCAAAATAATCTGCAGCTGGACTCTAGAAATAGCATCCTCCCAGCTCCAGCTGTCTTATCATGACCCTTGCCATGCTAATTGCTAATCTGGAAGCACTGTGCAGCCTTCCAACTTGTTCCGTAATAGCCCTGTTATTAAACTAAACCAACATTCACACAGAGTAATCTCCACTGCCACCCCATCACACACCTTACTCTCAGAGGTTTACAAAGTAGCCCTGCATCCTCACAAGATGTTCCAGTGGTGGTGACTCCCACTTGACCACAAGGTTTAGTTCCTATTTTCATCTCCACCACTGCCTCCTTGTGCGACCCTGCATTATTGAGGTGGGATTTGCCTCATCTAATATTGGCCATCTAAATCTGAGGTCCCCTCAACGAGTTATGCCTCCTACAGTCATGGGAGAGAGACAGCTACAAAGGATGACTTGTCTTAAGCCCGTATCTCAGAATGAGACAGATTGCATTTGTTCCTTCATGGATATGGAGGGAGGCCAGATGAGGACTCAAAGTCAGGCACAAGCTTTTTATAAAGTAGAGTTTATGTATAGCTGAAATTGTGAATGGGTATCTGCAGGTGACACCAGTTAATTCCCATCTCCTACATCTTCCTCAGTGGAGAGAGGGCAGAGTTTCATACAGCTTGCAGCTGGCTAGTCATCTTCATTATCAGACTGTGGGGCTCAGGGCCAGCCACCTCCACTGTGTAAAACATGGACCGTCAAGGCTTAAGGGATAGACCTGAAGGCTTAGGAGGTGGCAGACACAGCCATGAAAAGCCTGGGTAGAGGAACTACATATCTTCTGCTCCTCAGATGCAACAGGACAGGTTTTAACAAGCAGGCAAGGCAAATTGCTTTGCTCTTCTCCATTCAAAGCTGCAGGGATGAAGGAGAATGATCAAGCAAAGCTCACCTGAGGCTTTTCTGGTCTACAGAGAAGATGGACAAAATACTCCTGAGCCACTGAAAGAAAGCCACTAGGCATGTTTCAAGCAAACCTAGAAGGCTGAATCCAAAACCACCTAATGCCTCTAACTAACTAGGCTGTTCCAGGTTGGCTTGCTGCTATCACGGGTAAAGCAGGCGTTGAAGAGTAAGGAAGCAGTCACTAATCTAACTAATATATGAACCTTCTGGCTCTAAATGGTCTGGTCTGGGAATGATTTTTTAACCTGACGATGTCAGTTGGTGTCTCAACGAGCCCAAGAGAAAATGCAAAGTGGCATAGGACCACTTTAGGCTCCAAATTGTCTACACATTGACCTGATGACACTGAGGAGTGATCCTAGGAAAGCAACCAAGAAAAAAAAACAGAAGAGATCTCATTGTAGGGGCAACCAAATCCTTGTGAAGTGTAATAGAGAAAGATATTATTGTAAAAAATAAAGAATTGGATGTGCCTTCAAATCTCCTCAGCTATGGAAATATAAAAATCACCTCATTTTTCATTTTTCATATTAAGCCTGTTTTGCAGAACTGCCCTTCTTTTATACAAACACCACCATACATACCTTTCCTTCCTTTGCTGTCATAATTATCTTGTGGATGCTCCCTGTGAAGTCGCTAACTGTACTTTTGCTATTAATCTTGACTCTACCTTTTTCTAGAGCCTATTTCCATGCTGATCCATCTTAGACAAGAAAGACAGTGCTTTGGTTAGGGCTTTGCTCCCCCAAGGGAGCATCGCTCTTGTTAGCTGTAAAGTGCCCGTAACAATGCACCTTTTAATGATGCTCCCCTTGGCTTTTACTGGGCTCATAGCAAGACTTGTACTCCATTTTCCTGTAATAACTCAGCTGCCACCAGGTTGGTGCTCCTGACAGTTACATCCTTACCAAGACTTTCCTGACTTGCCCCAGCTGGAGCAGGGAGATGCGAAGTGACTGCTGTGCTCTGGGGAGGTGATAAAGGGCTCACCTCTTCAATGACCTGGAGTATTTCCACTGGGGATGCGATAGGCAGCAGGCAGCAGAAGAGTATATGAATTAACGCTGCCTCCAGCTCCCTGGGGTGGTGTTATTCACTCGTTTTCCTACACATCTTTCTGCAGACCTGAGCCCATATGTGGTTTGTGCCATGTTTACCACCTTAACTTCTTCTTTTTGTGGACTGTATCAAACCACAGTCAAAGAAAATTTGTTTCCTATGCTAGATGCTCAGACAAATACAAGAACTCTTCAGCTGAGTGACTTCAGATGGTAAAATAAGTGATGTAACTATACTCAGGATAAACATACGCATGCAGAATGCAGGTAAAGTATTTATGCCCTTTACCTCCAAAGGACACATCTCTACTCAGTAATTTACAGGAGCACTTTTGCATGATCAGCCAGTGGAAAGAACTGATAAACACTTGAGCAGTCCTTATGTATATTTCATATAGTAGGAGAGGGTGATGGGTGCATATGCGCACACACACATGTACATATGCACCAGCCCGTACCTAAAATTCTTCTATCGCTATATAATACCTCTGATGTCTTTTTAAACATTACAGATTATACAAGCACGTCCCTGCCTTGCATACCAAATTCCAGAGGGGAAGGAGAGAGGCAAGGTGGTGCATTATGCAAGGCAGAGGCCATGTGTGAGAAGGTGATATGTGGGATCCTGTTTTACCTCTACAGATCCGTACTTGATTTTGCTTAAATATGTTAGGAGGCCAGTGTTCTCCCAAACAGGTGGACTCAGACATGTTTGTTTCAGAGATGAAGGTAGTGCCTGCAGGGTAGGATGGAGTTCAACAGCAGCCACATCAGGAACAGAAACCGGTATCTCGTTAAGAACAAAACAAAACAAAGCAAAGCAAAACAAATCATCCTTTTCTAGCAGCAGGACATAGAAGTGTTCCTGGAAACATTCAATTTGTGTGAGTCCAGGACTCTTGAGACTAAAAATTCCTGAATCCAGCAGTCTAGCAAAAGTAATGTCTCACCCTCTTTTCCTCTCTCTCCATCCCTCTATGTAACAGTTGATCAGCTGTAATGCAGGGCATGTTACCCCCGGCATGATGGTATTTTATGTATTGATAAAGCAGGCAAGATCACATAGATACTACATACCTTCCTGTTTCATTAAATATAAACTCTCCAAAAAATCTTGAAAGTGAAAGTGGTGTGCTGAGATTGTAGGAGCACCATTGCTAGCATAGAAGTCCTGTGGCTGACAGCCAACCTTCCACAAAAAGTGACTTCCTCCCCGCCATTGTGTCCTACTGAGGAGGGAAAGTAGTCAGCCATAAGTGAAATTTAAAGACTAAATACTTAGGACATAGTTTTTGTTGGGGATACCACACTGTGATTTTAAGATTTTGCTGAAAGAGGAGGGGATTCCTGGACCAAAGTGATCCACTTCCTTTAGACATGTAAATGGAGGAATGGCCCTGGTGAGATCATCTACACTGGCCTACTCGCTGGTGAGATCATCTACACTGGCCTATTCCCTGGTGATCTTGTTAATACATGGTGAGTAGAGAGGGGCAATAATATTTCCTGACTTGTGAATGGTTACAATTCTTCTCAAGTTTTATTTGCCTTGCAGCAACTTTTTCCACTGATGGCAGATAAGGTCATGAATAGCTGGTAGCCTTCAAAACTGAGGGTGTACATCCCTCCTGCCAAGACTCAGTTGGCAGCTGCAGACATAGGGTCCAAATTTTAGGGCAGTCCTCTCCCGAAAATCTAGGAAAACTGTAGTGCATTTTCTTGTTTTTGAAGAGCTGAATCCATTGCAAACAGGGATCAAAATTCTGATAAGTAATATTCTTACTAAAGGGAGAAAAAAACCCCCACTCTGACAAGGTAGAGTAGCAATACCTAATTGTTGAAATGTAACTACAGCTTGAATTATTTCAGTCTTCTGGAGGAAGCTAATGGATTAAGTCTCCTATTATGCTGTAACCTTCTCTCTCAGACTGAGGTTATTAATTTTTGACAAGTTGCAAGGCCTGATTTAGACTGATCTGATCTGATGGAGTGACCTAGTTCTAGTACTTGCTCCCTCGCTCCTCCTGCTGCTTGCTTCTCTGATGGCCACTCTGGCTAACTCCCACAGCTCTGCTAACAGCTTTTGTTACTTCAGTTCTTGGAAGAGTAACCATAATGATGAGAACTGGACACAGTTTCTCAGCTCATAGGAATTTTTAAAGCCATTTCTCCTGTCTCACACACCTCACAGGAAACTCTTACACAAAATCTCTTTTTTACCTAGGCTCTATCCTTCAAACACCCAATGCTGAGAAGTGTTGCAGCTGATTTGATGAACCCAGGCCTATTTGGGTAGAGTGTGCTGGACTGCATTTCTGTATGCTATTCTACCCACCAGTTTTTCTCTACTTACAGTTATCACTTCCATTGTAGCAGAAATGCCTCTCAAACACATGTGAAACAACCGGACTGCAGGCTAGCCCATCGATTCATGACATTTCTCCTCCTTTCCCTCCATTTGGTGCTGGCTGAGGTTTATTTCTGCAGCGGAATCCCTACCTTGGAACATGGAGGAGTTGAGGGAAACAGAGTGGGGTGGGATGGGATGTCATGGGATGTAGTCCAGATGCCTTGGACTACAGCAGGCTGCACACACCTGAGTAGGGGTTTTTCCAGAACAGGTTTGCAGCATCCCACCAGGCTGTGACACAGTCAGGATCTGTCCAGTCTTGGACTGCTTTTATGACTCATTGTGAGAAACAAACCAAAAGCTCCAGAATTTCAGGCATTGTCCAAATTCCGTGCATTTTTGTTTTGGTTTGGTTTTTTTTTTTCCCCTGGTATTAATGTTCATTTTTATTGTTTGTTGTTGGGTTTTTTTTTCACTCTACCATTGTCCTTTTCAAACTCTTTGACAGAACACTGATCTGTGACACAATGCCAACAAGCAAAATATTGAATGGTTAACTGCTATTTTCTAAAACAATACAGAACAGCCCACCACCAGAAAATGGACCATGGTCAGAGACAGCAGGAGAAACACCATGACCATCTCAAGTCAATGCTGACATTCAATATAACATTGGGCCTAGGGATCTAAGTGTCTTAAAACAGGATTCTGAGTCCTAAGAGATATAATGAAAAGGTTTAGATTTTTTTTTACATCTAGTCTTTATACTAGGACAGACTGAAAGAGCTTTGAGTTCTGTTATTGATTCTGACTTAATGTGATATTGATATGAATTTTAAATGCTACGTGTAAATAGAAAGGGTGCAATGATCAGATCAAATATAGTCTATTAATGCTAGTCTAGGCAATTTGGTATTGTATAACATGATAAAAATTGGACAAGACCTTACTTGATTCTCGTGTGCGAAGCTCTAGCAGGTATGTGCTTTTTATGTTCTCATGTCTAATCAATATATCTTGGGGTTTTTTTTTTGGATTGGTGACAGAGTCACTGCCTAAGGACTGATGAAGCTTAAATGCTGGGACTTAACTTCATACTGCCATTTTCCCTTCCATTTCTGTATAATTGCCATCATTCTGGAGACATTAGGTATTGTATATTGAGGAACATTTTCACAGGTCTTTTGTGTTTGCCTTCGTAATAATCATAACAACAATAACAAAAGTACTGGTGGTAGCAATAGTACAAGCAGTAATAAAAATCTAAATACTTGTCCTGAATAGCATCCTATTGTGCCTGCGCTTTAATCTTTGTAAATGCTGATCACCTTTTTTCTTCCTAGAGCTAGAAGATGCTTTATTCTTTCAAGTTTTTCTTCACAAAAACTCCTTTCAAGGTTGAAACATTGTTGGAAGGTAACAACAGTGGCTTTAAAATATATCATTTACGCTGGAGAGTGACAAACATGCTACCCTGCTCCTGGGAGAGTAGTCGCGTATTCACTTAATGAGGTAGCTGAAGACATCTCTAGTCCTTTTCCCACTTTGAGCCCAAACGCCAGAGGCAAAATGGTGAGCTTTCCTCGCATGTGTGTGAAGATTTCAAGCTCTATGTCTCCGTGCACTTACAGCTATTGTCACCTTTCTGGAAGGGTCATATTCACTTGCATAGTTATTAAATCCTGTCTCCTTTGTTCCACCCAGATCAATCCCAGGCCACTGCATTAAAGGAGCAATGTCTGCTGAGAAACACTTCTTTGTGAAATGGAGTATGATGGTGAACATTGTTGGCAGGCAAGGGCGATATAAGCTTGACTATATTCTGCTCCCTTTTGAGTGCATGACATCTCTTGGTGAGAGGGTAGCTGGGCCTCTGTGGCCATTATGCCTGTTACTATTCATGCAGAGTGGCAAGAAGAGCACAACTGTACCAATTATGATAATTGTCTGGTTCAGTGGCACTGAACAGAAGCAGACAGGGAAGTATCACTTAGTGATCCTTGCATACAAGCTACTGCAGACAAGTACATGGAAACAAGGGGCTCTCCATCTACCCCAAAAGATGCCTTGACCTGAAAAGCTCACTCGCTTCATAGCTATGGCTGTGTCTTATGCACTACTTTCTTTACAATACACACTTCAAAGACTTACTCCAAAAAGGCTCCTGGAAAAGAGAGCCTGTGTAGCATCTCTGTATGTTATATTTGGAGCATATGTTCAAAGAGAATTCTTATAAACTCTTCTTCATGTAGCACTTGGATAATGAGAATGCCTGAAATTCTAAATATAGGGTAAATGTCACATGCACAGGGAAGAATTCATCCATGAGATATGTTACAGATTTATGATGCACAGCTCATTAGGTTTTGTTATCTGATTCACCAAAGTTTCAATGAAGACAGATTGCCAAACAGGGGAAGAGACAAAGAAAATCCAGTCAATTTATTCTGAAGAAGCCATTCTTTCCATGTGACATTTTGTTGGGGCAAGCCTGCTTTAAATCAAGGCGTATGCAACTGGCTTATGCCACAGTTTGATTTGACAGTATTTAGCAGTCCTCATCAAATGGTGTTTATTTCATCAAAGCAAAGGAAACAGAAACTTGTCCAGAAATTGGAAGCCCCACTCATTAATTTAATGAGAGCTGCTCTTCCCATTTCACTTTCATGCCTGTTGGGGACAAGAAGGCTCTTCCTTTTATCATCATTGTCCATGCAGCTATCCCACACTGCAGAATCCATGATGACTGCATTTTTGAAAGAGTATCTCCCCAGGGACTGTAATTATTCATCTTTCAGGAGACACAAGATCTATAATACACAAGTGCTGCAGACAAGAACTAGTTTACAGGTTTATCTCATGACTGAAAGTATAATCCATCTTCCCTGGCATGATTTAGGAGGTGCCACATAAGAAAAGAAAGTAAGTGGGTCAACCCCATTTCAACTTGTATTCCCTTGTTCACATAGGTCCTATTCTTTTAATTTTTCATTGAAGAGAATTAACACTTGAGTGAGCAGAAGAAATGAGCACTATTTCCTGTATCCTGCAAGACACCTTGTAGCCATTAGGATTGTGCCTGCACCAGGTATGGACTCCCTGTGAGTTTTCTTTCCCCAGCAGTGACCCAGCCTGACATCACCTCTGCTGTGAGCAAGCAGATCAAGGAAGCCCTGCTTCTGATGGAGATAGTGGCTTGAAATCTGAAAACTTTGATGTCTCCATGAGTTAAGAATCAAATTGTTAATAGAGAACTTGACTGTATTACTGGTATTTCCATAATGATTACACGGTAGGCCAAAGCCTCTGAACAGGGATTCTCAAGCTTCCTGTTTCCTCTAGTGAATGAATCTCAAGACACTTTCTGGTGTCTCATTCCTCTTTTCTCTGTGAGTCAATTTTCTCTCACTATTACCACAGAATAGCCCTTGTCACTATCACTGCAACTCACTTCCCAGTAAAGTTTACTCTGAAGATGGGACTTATGGTAGTTTAAAGTTCTTGGAATGTAATTCAGCATCTAAAGACACTGAAGCCATGACATTGACATCTTCCTATGCATCTCAGTTTGGAAGTCCAGGTTGGATGTTTAAAAGATAATCTGAATGAACATGGCTCCAAACTGAGAATTTGTCTGGATAATAATGTGACACGTGTGACCATATTGCCTCCTCATGTATGCTAAAAACCCTGTTGTAAACAGCCCATTCCTCTGTGTTTGTTCTCCCCACACCCTACAATAACCATCTGTTTTTCCTAAAGGGTAAACATAGCTTGTCTTTTTCATCCTCAGACGTCAAATGTTGCTCAACAACCCCAGAAGATGTGCATTTTTTATGCAAACCTTGCTCAAATCTATTTTCTGTGATCTTACATACAGCCTTGCCTGCTTAAAAGGCACCAAGTACTATCTAAAAAAAGCTAATAAAAGATTGCTAACATAGAGAGCACAGGGTTTCTAACATGAGATACATTAGGAAGCAGGCACCAGTCCTGGGTGCTCATACTGCGAAGTACTACAAATAACCAGACTCAGACAGGCAGGAACAGCTAAACTGTACTCTAGACATCTAAATTGAAGGATCTGTGTTTCTGCTGATGTGGTGGCTGACATTATTGATTCTGAAAGCAACAGAAGGAGCATACGTCTCTGCCTTGCTTTTGCCATTAGAGATTAAATCAGGTCTGCTGAGTCTTTGCAGGTAAAAGAGCCCAAAAAGCTCTTAGCACACCAGTTCAAAATCACAAACAGCAGAGTTAAAAGGCCTAAATCCAAGCACTGCAATTTCAGCTATCTGAAGTTGTAGTTTGTAAATACCTTTAAAATATAATAAGAGGGATGAAAACCCTAAATCTAGGCTTCTTTGGACTTGTAAATCCAAATATTAATGTTGCTCCTCGAGGCTGTCTCTGATTTTGAGCCTGTTCCCTTATTAAAGGGGTTTGAGATAGATGGTGCTGCTATATCAAGCTACCAGCTATTTCTTAGGCAGAATTGCCAATTTTAGTTGGGAGTCATCCCTTGAAATCAATCTTATGATCTGGCCAATATTTAGGAAAAATATCCTCATCTCCAATATTTAAAACTCATTCAATTTATGCCATCTAAAGTGAATGAAGTTCAAAATAAATATTTATTTTTCACCATTTCACATCAGTGAGTGAGCTGGGTGATTTATGTGATCATTTGTATCACCATAGAGTCTAGGACAACTTGCTCACAATAACTGCCTTCACTTTCCTGGTTCATGTGGACTACCACACAGTTGAAGCTGGCAAACACTGCAAGGAAACAATCACAGGCGAAAAATACCCAACAAAACAAACAAATTAGTTACAGCATTTCTGTGAGTCCCAAGTCTTGCAATACATAAACCCAACCCAAAACTAAATTAAAATTTGGGCGTCACCTATTCAGATTGTATCCTTTTAAATTATATAGTCCTTACAAAAATCTAACTCATTTATTTTAAAAGCCTTTCAGGTTTTCAACTCACCTTCATTTTAATGCAATTTCAGGATGGTAAATTGTGTCAGGAATTGATTTGTCTGGACTCATACATTGCTAGTTCTCTGTATCTGTCTCCCATGTTACTATAGTTTCTCCCTGACACTTACCCTTCTTTGACATTTTTCTGAGGAGCTGGTTGCTGTGCTTCAATTTATTAAGCCCTCCCCATGAAGATACCAATTGCCTCTTGGCAACAGGAACGTTATATACCTTTGTGCGACAGATGTTTTCAAGAAAATTTTCTGAGATACGCCACTTGTTGTTTGTCTTTTATAAAGGACACTATTTACCCTTTTATCAAAATTATTCAAAAGCAGAAATACTGTGTTCACTGTCAAAATGGTCACTCACAGAGAGGTGAAGAGACAGTTTTAGACCGGGCATATACAACAGTTGTGTCCTGCATTTTCAGAGCAAAAAAATTTGTTGAAGGGGAAAAGCATGAACGACTCTGCTTCTGATACTTCACAGTTTGGATTGTGAGATTTGCTTGATGCCCTGATGCAGCCAGGATCCCTAGATGCCAGGGGTGTGCTCACTATTTTTTACATACTATCCCTTGTTTACATGGAGGAAAACAACAAACAGATTTTAAAGAACTGAGCTGGGGTGTTTGGGACATTATTAAAAGACTAGGCAGAAATTCACAGACAAATGCGTTCTCAATTCACATCTGTTAGTGACAAGAGGTTGCGGTCATTGCAGTGCTGAACATACTCATTCACATGACTGTGAATTACAAAAATACTTTTTTTTTAGAATATACATGGCACTTATATATACAACAACCAAAACACCTCAGTTGCTGGATCCAGGATATAGAATGAGGAACTGATGGACAGAGAGAAAAGAGAGAATATCAGCAACTGGACAAAATTAGGTGATACTGCATCCGGAGAACTTGTAATCATGTAAATGCTTAAATATAAAGAGTGAAAGGTGAGATAGAAAATCCCCTGGCAGTCATTAACTTGTGAAGCCGCAAGCCTGCTTGTGCCAACACTACAGATCTCTCTCCTTTAGGACCATTTGCACAGAAAACCTATCTCTCAGCTGCCTTCATCATGACCTTATTGCCCTGATCTTTTGTGAGGACATCCCCAGGATGTCTGTCAAAGAGCAGCTCCTTGTCTGTGCAGGATATTGTTCAGCTGCAGGTATCTCCACTCCTATGCAGCTTGTAATCTAATTTAAAAGGAAATGGAGGTTGTTATAATAAATTCTAGTGGGGAGACAGCAAAGGTAATAAACCCAATGCTTTTAGTGTCAAATAAAGATCTTCATGCCAAAAGTTTCTTCCTGTTGCACATTTCTACAGCATTGAGCAGTATGGTGCCTGGGTTGAGGACGGTATTCTGCTAAGGAGGCTGGGCCAGTGGGCAGCAGCACAAAGAGAGCTTGTCCTGGCTGTCAGGTGAGGTGAAACCCCTGGAGAAGCAGCAAGAGGGAGAGGTTGCTCCTTCCCAGAAGCAATGTGGCATGGCAGAGACCCTGGGCACAGAGTGGGCAGCACCACAGTGCAGATGGAAAAGTGTCAGGGAGGATAATAAGTTTTGCCTGTAGCAGGAAGCAAAGTCTGAATCAAAAGTTTGGGGCTATAGAAGAAAGGAGACTTTCCTAAGAACCTACAGTGGACCATAAGAAATTCATAAATCTTTAGAAGTGACTGAAAGTTGCTGGATAGGAGTGAAGATTGAGCACCCTTCTAGTAACCAGCTTTGCTTTCAAGCCTTTTATTTATTCTGTTTCACGCATCAGTAGCCTGGTTTGTTCTGCTGCACTTTTGTTCTTTTTATGGTTTAATTTGTTGCATTTTTTTTTACTTAGTTGTGCACATTTGTGTAATAAAGCACAGCTTTGGAGCTCAGACACTTCCTTTCTTTTAACATATTCACTTAAAAGAAAATGAGAGGTGAATCTTTCTGTGTCAGCTAATTTGTTGGATCCCAATGATACAACTTTGTTTGGAATTTGTTGGCTAAGTTGTTGGAACCTAATGATACTACTGATGGAACCAAAAATAAAGCCAAATCAAACAGACTGTACATCAACAATCATATAGCAACTGATCTGTAAGGCTTTTCAGTGGCTTGCCACTGCGAATTAATCAGGTAATCTACTAAATCTTGAAATACCCTCCATTTCACAGACTGTTGGATCTGCTTTAAATGGCAGATAACTGGAAAAAAAGCAAGATGAGATGAAGTGACTATTCATGCATTCTTGGAAGAGACATTTCCTGGGTATTAAGTCAAAGGCCCTATTTGGGGTGGTACAGTGGAAGTGATTTCTTAAGACAAAATGTGGGCTTAGATACCTTGCTGACCACCCATTTGTGGTTAAGTGAAAGGATATACATCACTGGAAAATATTAATAGCTAGTCTTCAGGGAAAAACAGTGGAATACAGTCAGCATTAATCACATCCCTGACTCTATCTCAGAAGCCAAGAAGAGGTCATTTTTTTTTCCATCAGGAACATCTTGGTACTTAAGGGAAAAAAAATGCATTCACACTTAAAGGTTTCTGTGGTGTAACCATAGAGATGTGTTAATGTAATAATCACATACAGCCATGTAAGGACTTGTGCCGGTTTGTGCAAAGGGACTTATCAAAGTCCAACCTTTCTCTAAACCAATGCACCTTTTTAAAAGTAAAAATAAGCAAATGTATAAGTTTTGCAAAACCAGAGATTTTATTTAAAATTTAATAAGCTTAGTTCCATGAAAAAAAGAAAATTAAGTATTTCTTTGTGGTCTAAATTTGTGCCAGAATCTCCACATGATGCAAATCTGTGTACCCAGGGCAGCTCTGGGGGTTTGCACTGGTTAAAAAAACAGTCCATCACTTCCTCAAGGCTCTGACATTTTGAAGACTGTGCTACGACACACACAGCAGTTCTGAAATGCCAGAGTGATCCCACTATATCACTACGTGATCCTGCTGGGCACAGTAACAAAGCTCGTTTATTTTTTTTCCGTCTGCATGCAGAGTACGTATGAACATGCAAGTTTATTTTCCTGCAATGACAGTTTACCTCCTTCTCTAATTTTGCAAGGAATTATGATGGAGTTGGATATGTACTTGTCAGGTGATACTGGCTCAGCAAACTGATTTGTTACAGCTTCTGGACGGGATCAAAATTCGTTACACTAATCAGCTCTTCTGATAATCCCATAGTGTACTGCTCCCAGGTGCAGCGTGGAACCAGAAATACAAATATTCTTAGTATCCGATAGCATTATACTATGGTGAGATAGTTTCTTTGCTGATGTGTACACATATATGGCTAACATTAAACTGAGCCATACTGAGCAGGTAGAGCAAAACCCAGAGGAATGTGTTGTTTTCCATAGCTGTAAGAAGCCAGACCACCTCTGTGGGAACCCATCCCGAGCACAGCAGAGACATCTGGTAGTTAACAGCAAAGCCACAAATCACCTCTAAACTCACCTAAACAAAGCCACAGCTGATCTCATCTATTGCTGGTGACAGTCATGCTTCTAGTTGCTCTAGGTGGCCCAAACAGTCCTCCATCAGCCAACAGGAAAAAGAAATCCTGGACTTGAAATAAACTGGGTGTATTTGGGGAGGGAGGTGGGGAAGGAATTTAAGATAAAAAAAAAATTACGCAAATATTTCTAATTTGCCCAGGAATCTGTCCCCTTTAATCTTGAAAACATTCTTCACTTCCAGCTCTCTGACATGTTCAAAAACATTATTTCTCCAAAAAGTGAGAACATAATTACTTGTCTGGGCATGAAAAAGAATTACGCTACCTTTAGCTGATTACCATGCTGTATATCCACTTAGTTCCTGTGAGTTCGTGATTGTAAATACACACGGTGTACCGCAGCGATATGTTGATTTGTTTTTCTATTCCTAAAAGTGGTATTATTTATAGTTGTTTCTTCCCTGAACTGTGACACCACAAAATACACATTATATGCCCTGGCAGGCAGTTTTCTGATCTTCCACTACTTCCAGCTTCCAGTAGCACTCCTGGCTTCTATCTGTATTTCAGCACTGCAAATGCAGGCACTGATGAGTGCTGAGGCTTATGTATGCAAACCTGCACTTCTGCATGGCTCCAACTTCTTTGCCCTGACAGTTGATGCCACATGGCTTTGAAGTTCACTTGATCTCTACTCATTCCACCATGGCTACAGAATGAGGAATATGTGGACAATTTCTCAGAGACCTAGAACATGGCCTACGCAGGGGTCTACATAGATCATCCCCTCGTCTCCAGGTTGTTATGTCACCTCCAAGAACTTCATTTACCCAAAGGAGCTGGCATAAAATCTAGAGAAGAGTCAGAGCTCTGACTGAGCTTCAATTCCTGTACGTGCACCAGCAGTTAAGAGCAATAAGGAAAATCCTATTATCTGTGCCCGAGCAGGGAAGTAACTTTTTCCAAACCTTATTTTCACAAAGGTGTTTAGGCTCTTAATAGTGGCACCTGAAAGACTGAAAACCAGAGAACTTGCTTCAAACATAGGCAGATTTGGGAGCTTCGTAGAGTCACATTATTTCAAGAGAACTGTTTGACAAATGAGAGTACGGTGAGTGCTGAACAAAAAAATAATGTCATAGTCTGAAAGAAAATACTTCTATCAGGACTAGTCAAGTGTGCATCTGTCACAACTAATAGCTTGTGTCAATCCTCCCTGAGTGACAAGCCTTGTGTTCTGGGGCAGGCAGAGCAGCGCACCAGCCCAGCAGTGGCTGGGATGCTCTGAGCAGCTCTAGAGAGGTAGGACACCAGCTGGGATCCTCCAGTTGGCTGGGGGACTGTTGCAGCCCCAGGGCCTGTGCACAGGGAGGCACAGAAGCAGGACTAGGGGAGTCAGAACGCTGGTAAGGAAGCTGATAAAGCATCTTTGAAAATCATAGAATCATAGAATCATAGAATTATTGAGGCTGGAATAGACCTCTGAGATCATCAAGTCCAGCCTATGAACCCAACACAAATACAGGTTACAAGCCAACGCTAAATGAACACAAGGAACCAAGTCATTTATTGCTTGACAGCTGTAATGGGTGGGGTTGGAGAAGAATGCTTCTATGGGTCCCTGAAGAACTTGCACTGCTGCTGTCCACAACAGCACGGTTGATATCAACAAACATAAAAGTATTAACAGCACTGCAACTCTGGCAATTTTCTTTAAAAACAAAACAAAACTTAGCTGAAAAAAAGCACAGTGGGAGAACTGTGAATTTCCTTCTTCTGTCTTGGTTTAAGTCATATCCAGTTCAAGTTACGTGAACACATGTACCTTGGATCTGTAAGGAAGGGCTTTGTTGTAGTTACGAGAAAAATAGAAAGGAACGACTGCGTTGGTGATTTTTTTTGATTATGAAATAACAGATAAATAACTGTAAAAGATGGGTGACTTGTCCAGAGATTATGTGATATTTTTCTTCCTTTTCCTGACTGCTGCCTCTGTAATCATATAAGTAATTGAGCAGAGACTGCACCAACCCTTACAATCCCTCTTCAAGGCACTTAGAAGGGATGAGAACTCATTTTATCTCATTTGCAGGCAAACTTTGCAATTCTGAAGGTTCCTATCCCAGAAAATCAGATTTATGAGATAAAACAACCATAGGGCGAATGTGAGTCTGATGGTGGAAGAAGGGAGAGAAGGCTGATTAGGTTAATGGTGTGTCTAACCATGTTTCAACTGAGGCCAGGGAACAAGGCAATGTCCTTACTAGGTCTCCTTGATCAATCCAAGTAGAAAGAAAGTGTAAGGAAGAGGAAAAGATAAATCCAAAGAAGGAACATAGTGGAAATAGTGCACAGCAAGGTAGAAAGACACAGAAATATAGGAACAGAATGGAGGAAGAGAAAATGCTGTACCAAAAAGCAGGCGATGAGCTGCACCATTTCCAGTGTAGCAGGGATCGGTCAGTCCAGATCATGGTTTCTTCTTCTATCCTTCTTAACTGTACAGGGTGCCTGTTCAATGTATTAAAAAATAAGATATGTTTCTTTATTTCAGATGGGTTTTTTAAGTTCAAACCACCTTTAAAGTGCATTAGTAATCCTTTAACACCTGACAAAGAGGAAAGGCCAGTTCTTCCTCCCCAATACACCCAGTCTTCTGCACCATACTCTCTGCCCCCAAAAATACATGAGGCGTCCAAATCTCTATGGACCGTTGACTTCAATGGACTTCAGACTGCTTGAGCTGTTCACTTTTGTATTCTAAAGAAACCAAGAGAGAGCGCATGAAGATCAGAGGCAGCTGAATGTCTTTATGTGTAAAACGGCATGAAAGGCAGAGTTTAACCCAGCAAAAGAGAGAGAAAATTCACAGTCTACCTACTCTATCCAGCTGTAGATTTGTAATTGTGCTACTTGTGATACAACTAAAAGAAAAAAATGTTAAAATTATGTGGAGGAGGGAGAGTTATGAATCTGAACTAAAAGGCTGAAAAAAGTAATTTCAGGACTTCAACTGTCGCTACTAATTTCCTTTGAAGACTGACAACATGCGATATCATCTTACTCTAATTTTCTCCAAAGGAAAAATATGATACTCTATTAACATTAAATTAATCAGAGGAGCCAAATATATCTGTATGCACAACATATCTGAATCGCTCTATCTCAGAAAACTTTCTACCCCAACTGAGCACCAGCTGGAAGAGAAATTCTTGCAATGAAGCCCTTTCTGTTTAATCTCTTAATCTTCTCAACATCCTCAAACAGTAGGGATTCTCTCTTAAACCTGACTGGAAAGTAACATCTGCACTGTTGAAAGAGAGCAAGCACCAGAAGGCAAGCCACTGAGGTCTCAGCTCTCTCTCTCCCACTCAATAGTTTTCTCTTGAAGATGCCTGTTAAGGACAGTTTCTATTTAATGACAGTGACACAGACCAGGGGAAACCCAGGAGCTCAAATATTCTCCTTTTCTGAGCAGTTATGTCTCCCTATTCTTATGCTTTGGAAAAGGCAGCAGAACTTTAAATGCCAGCAAGACCACAGAGATGGATTAACCCGTAAGTGCTGTTATGCCCTGGAAGTTGCCATCTTTCCTGCCTTCAACCATTTCTTCTTATTATTCATGTTTAGTATTTTGACAGCTTAAACCAGTGATGTTTCTCTCTGTGATTTGTCCTGACTGTTTGTCCCGGGACGTTATTATGGGTCTGAATGGCTCTTCTAGGTTTGTAGTTAAGTGACATGGTAGCCCAGATTAGCTGAGGAGCCGTGTCCCAAATGCTAGGCCCCAGTTTCATGGGTCTGCTGGTTAACTCATCCTTACAAAATCCTGTGAGAAGTCAGGCATAGCAGTCACAGTCTGGCTATGTCATCCTGCAGTCTCATAAAAAGGGCAAAACATCCCTTTCTAATAGCATTAGATGTAGAGTGTTTATTAATATGTAGAATTTCTATGTATTAGTATCTTCTAAATCCCAAATCATCCTAATCTCGGATGATTAGATGGATCAGCAGTGTCACTCACTTTATTCTGGTCTCTCTTTGAATATCTGACTTGCTTCCTCCCTGTTTTTTTTTTCCTTTTTTCACTTCTCATAATGCTGCAGTATAAGCATCTGTTGCAGAAAGGAGAGTGACTGAAGCTACTTTTATACTGTTAGACTGGCCTGTTTCTGAAACAGCACTCACAGCCAATTAAGGCAAAGTTTTTACCAATACACAAGAAAATTTTCACAGAAGTTCTCCACTCTTCCTTCTTTAATAAACCCTCCAACTTTGTAATAGTAATCGCTTCCTCTGGAGAACACAGCCTGACCCATGTGATACTTCAGGGTAAAAACTGCTTTTTGGAAGAAATGTGAGTCAAAATCAGGCATATGCTGAAAAAGGCAGGTGCACAGTGATAAGAATATACCTTTTTGGTCTTTGGCACTTTCATTCTTCTATCCAATGTCTGTAATTTATCATAGGATATGCTGGATGTGCTGTGACTTCTGGAGAGGATTAAATATAAAGAATGCTCTAGTTTAGCTTTCTGTGCTCAGAATCTGTGGCTTGCTTTATGGTTGCAATAGAATTGCTGCACAGGCCCAAAGCTTCCTTCAGTCTTGGCTGGAAAGCTTCTAGCTCCTCAGAAAGGCGAGATCTGTCTGGGAACTAGTGAGTCACTGAACTGCGACACCACAGAAAAGATGTCCAGGTGAGTTATTCAAATGTCACTGCAGTGGTGGTCCAGAAGGATATTCAGGGGACTGGGGATCTAGGTCTACAAGCAGCCCTGTAGCCCTGTGAGCATATGTAGGGCAGAGTGCCTGTGGGTATTCTTTTCATTTCAGTGATGTTGATAATAGCAAGTATGTCCTCTAGAGAACACACCTCACTTTCCAGGTTGTGTGTGCCCAAAACAGACCAGAGCCTTAAAGAAGACCTTCCAATCGCCTCTCTCTTCCTGCTGAATCCATCACACAGAAGACACCAGAACATCCCAGACTCTTGAATCAGGTCTTAATAAAACATATGAATAGTAACTCAAAGATAGGTAAATTAATTCAATGGGGAAAATTCAAATTGAGTGGATAAAACAGATTAACCCCTTTCAGCTGGTAAACAACCTTCCCTTTATCCACTGGGTTCTCAAAAGGTAGACCCATTCCTCCACTCCTTGCTGAACTTTCAGTGGCTTCCTGAGCCATACAAATCCCACTGAGGTTTGCATTAAGCCTGCTCCCCTATCAGAGAGAGGACTCTTTCCTTGTGTGCTTCTAAGACTGCTCCCTGCTCGCTGCCCCTTTTACCCACCCCACCCTTTGGGAAAGCTGTACGATGTTCACCTTTTATTAGGGGAAAAAGCAACTGTCCTCTCTTCATCTCCTCTCCTCAGATTTTGGCTTGATCCAGAAGATAGCAGTGAGGAACGTCTCACTCTCACGAACTCTGTAATATAATGTAGTAGTGGGCAGCAAATAAATTAGACAAGGAATACTCATGTTCCAGCATTGTGCTATACTCTGCTGTTTTTATGTTTGCAGTGTTTCTAGTGGGGGTCTTTAGAAAGCCAGAGTTAATGCAATGGTTCATGAGAAATGGAGTGCAATTAGTGAAGGCTCCTGGAAGCACACAAGGCAGGAAAATCGATTTTTGCAAACCTTGGACTTAGCCTGGAAAGAAGCGTTTTATGATCATGATGCTTTTTGATCTGTCAGCATCATAGCAGTATGTAACAAAGGCTGCTGCTGTTCCTCCTCAGAGCTGCGTTGGAAACAAGAGTGGATTAAGAAGCAGAGGGCACTGTATTGCCCCTCAGCTATCCAAATTCAAAAAGAGATACACTGCACGGCCAAGAGTTTGCAAAGTAACGGTTTAGCACCGTTGTTGACCGGCCCAGTAAAAGGCTCCATGCTGTTCAGAAGGTCAGACACTTTCCCTCACTGTACCTTAACCAGGAGGCTCTGTGGCGAACTCCAATTTGTGGTAAGCATCTTTTAATTTCTGTCCTGACCCAGATCCTGAGTCTTTGCTCCAAACTATCAGAGAACGGAAGGATCAGAGGCCTTTTTGCTCTATTGTTGGCAGCTAGTTTCAAGACGGTCCAGGCAGAGGTGGAGTGGAGGTGTTGCAAAAAAGGCAAGTCTCAAAAATTGATACCTTTACCTGGGAAATCCTAAAATGCCTCTGTATAGTCTGATAGTGCCAGGGATACACAATATACTGCCCTTGAGAGCCGATAGCTCTGCTCTTTTGAGGGCTTTAGTGGAATAGAGGTTGGGTACTGAGATAAGCACATGCACCTCTCACTTTCAGTTCTCTTGATCCCCTGGATTTGATTTCCAGGTTCTGTACTATGAGGCTGAGGATAGAAAAGAACAAGTTGTGGGAATATCTTTCTTTTCCTTCCTTCCTTCCTTCCTTCCTTCCCTCCCTCCTTCCTTCCTTCCTTCCTTCCTTCCTTCCTTCCTTCCTTCCTTCCTTCCTTC